>PVJI01005676.1:0-12304 GCA_004026765.1 Micronycteris hirsuta | reverse complement strand
ACATTTTTTAAAGTAGAAGTTGTATTATACAGTGTGCATGGATTTAGTAATCTGCTGTTCTCACTTAAGAACATAAAACGAACATTTCCCCAAGTTATTATATATTCTACAAAATCAGTTTTAGTTTCCACATAATATTTTACCTTATAAAAATCATTTATTTAACCAATTTCCTAGTATTGGCCATTAATGATATTCCATTTGGCTGACCTTTTTATATCATTTACTAGAGATGTACTATTTTACTAGCACTGGCTGAAAAAGAGCGAGTAAAATTCTTAGGCAATTACTGTGTAGATCATTATTCGGTGACAAGGTGTCAGGCTGGTGTCTGCTCAGAGCAACACTAACACATGTTCTGCCTGGTCCCACCTTTTGCCATCCAAGTCCTGCCTTTATCATTGGCTTCCTTTGCCTTCTCATTTGGCACACATCTGTACTTTGGCAATGGGTAGTCTGCTTCATTACATGTGATGAGAGGCATTGGCTGACTCTTAATGCAGATTATTTTAAAAGCTTGAATTTTCCGATGAACATATCAAAGAACGACAGATGAACCAATTGGCCCCTAGTCCCAGACTATGTGTGGAGACAGTCCTTCCCTGGACATAAAGAGAGTTTAGGGGAAATGCTGATAGATAGCCTGACATTTAAAAAATGATACTGTTTCTCTTGTTATAAGGTGGTTACATTATGTCTCAAAAGAAACAAAGGGCTAGATTGTGAAATTATCAGTAACTATTTTCTTTTGTGTTATTATTATTATTACATATTAGATGAGAAGAACAGACTTCCAGTCAAGATGGAGACACAGGTAAACACACCTCATCTCCTCAAACAACTACAGAAAAAATTACAACTAGTCTACAAAACAAATATCACCCAGAATAGTCAGAAAATTGAGCTGTGTGGAAGTCCAACAACTAAGGATTTAAAGAAGCCACATTCATCTAAACGGGTAGGAGGGGTGGAGACATGGAGACACGTGGACAGGCCCAGAGAGGCACAGCACAGTGGTGTGGAGAGGTGCAGAGACATGGAATGGGAAGCCCTACATCCACATCTAGTACATAAAAATTGTGAGGGATGCCTCAAGAGTGAGGGATCCCAGCCCCAGACCAGACCACCCGGCCCAGGGTTCCAGTGCTGGGAAGATAAATCCCCATAATTTCTGGCTGTAAAAACCAGTGGGGGTTGGAGTGGTGGAAGAAACTGTGGGATTCTTCGGACATTCCTCTTAAAGGGGCCACAACGGACTTAGGACTTTCACTATCTCTGTGATTCAGCAACAGGGCAAATGCTAGAAGGGCACCTGCTGGAAGGGCACCAGTGGCATACAGGGAGATAATGAAGTAACTGGCATCAGGGCGAGTGCTGGGAGACAGCTTCCTCCCGGGCAAAGTTCCAGAGGCCAGGCAGCGGCACTGCCCCCTCCCTGCGCCCTCTGCCACACAGAGCCACAGAGAGGTGACATGGGTTGCCCTGCCCTGGCAATCACCTAAGGCTCTTCCCCATACAATTTACAGTGCGCTTTTCTACAATAGGCCATGCCACTAAGACAGGGAGTCATAGCACCTCTACTTAATACACAGAAACAAACATAGGGAAGCTGCCAAAATGAGGAGACAAAGAAATATGGTCCAAAGGATACAACTCCAGAAAAAAAAAAAGAATGAAATGGAGATAAGCAACCTATCAAATGCAGAGATCAAAACATTGGTGATCAGGATCCTCAAGGAACTCACTGGGTACTTCAACAGCATAAAAAAGACTCAGGCAGAAATAAAGGTTACATTAAGTGAAATAAAGAAAAATCTACAGGGAACCAACAGTGGAGGGGATGAAGCTGAGAATCAAATCAACAATTTGGAACCTAAGGAAGAGAAAAGCATTCAACCAGAACAGCACGAAGTAAAAAGAATTTTTTAAAAATGAGGATAGGTTAAGGAGTCTCTGGTACATCTTCAAATGTACCAACAGCTGAATCATAGAGGTGACAGAAGGAGAAGAGGAAGAGGAAGAAATTGAAAACTTATTTGAAAAAATAATGAACGAAAACTTCCCTTACTTAGTGAAGGAAATAGACATACAAGTCCAGGAAGCACAGAGTCCCAAACAAGACGGACACAAACAGGACACACCAAGACACATCATAATTAAACTGTCAAAGGTTAAAGATAAAGAGACACTCTCAAAAGCAGCAGAAAAAAGCAGGTAGTTACCTAAAAAGGAATTCCCATAAGACTGTGAGCTGATTTCTCAGAAGAAACTTTGGAAGCTAGAAGGGACTGGCAAGAAGTATTCAAAATGATAAAAAGCAAGGACCTACAATCTAGATTACTCTATCCAGCAAAGGTATTATTTAGAATGGAAGGGAAGAGAAAATGCTTCCCAGACAAGGTAAAACTAAAGGGGCTCATCATCACCAAGCTATTAATATATGAAATGTTAAAGGGAATTATATAAGAAAAAGATCAAAACTATGAACATTAAATTGGCAATAAATTCACAACTATCAACAATTGCATCTAAAAAACAAACTAAGCAAACATGCAAAACAAAAACAGAATCATAGATATGGAGATCATTTGGAGGATTATCAGTAGGGAGGGGGAAGGGGAAGGATGTGGAAAAAGGTGCAGGGATTAAGAAGTACAAATTGGTAGGTATAAAATAGACAGGAGGATGTTAAGAATAGTATAGGAAATGGAGTAGCCAAAGAACTTATATGCATGAACTAACGGCTGGAGAGAATGGGTATACCAGGTAGAGGGGTGTAAAGGGTGAAAAATTGGGACAACTATAATAGCATAATCAATAAAATACACTTTTTTAAAAAAGAAGAACAGCCCTGGCTGGTGTAGCTCAGTAGATTGAGCACAGGCCTGTGAACCAAAAGGTTGCTGGTTAAATTTCCAATCAGGGCACACGCCTGGGTTGCAGGCCAGGTCCCCCTAGGGGGAGCAGGAGAGGCAACCGCACACTGATGTTTCTCTCCCTCTCTTTCTCCTTCCCTTCCCCTGTGTCTATAAAAATAAAAAATAAATAAATAATCATTATTTTAAAAAAAAGAAGAACAGCTTATGACTGAGTCTCCACTCTAATAGTTCTCAACCTTGACAGCACTTAGGAATCCAGAGATGATGTGTTCTCTATCTTTAGTGTGGCGATGGTATCACAGGTAGTCAAAACTTATCAAACTGTTCATTTTAAACATGTGCAGTTGTTGTGTGTTAACTATACTTCAATAAAGCTCTTAAAAACCTAAGACCTTAGGTGTCCAAAACCCACACCTGAGATTCTGATTTGACTGGTCTTGAGATGGGCTCCTAATGTAAAGCCAACAACCACTGATCTAATATAGAATGAATCTTCTCAAATTAAAATTAATTAATTAGGATTCAGGCCAAGATGGCGGCGTAGGTGGACGCACTCGCCACCCGCACAACCAGAGAGTTTAAACAATGAACGCAAGAGTGAAAAATAAACAACCAGAACGGACAGAAAGGAACTGAAGCGAAGTCCGACACCCAGGAAGTTGGAGAGGACAAACATCCAGGCCGGTAAGCGGGGCAGAACCGAGCGGAGGAGCGGAGTGAGAGGCAGTTTGCCCAGAGGGACTCACTCCGCAAGCGCCTAAACAAAACACGACCCCGAGCAACGGGTGAACCCGCAGGCTGGCGGCGTTTCCGGAGAGGCCAGTGGGAACCAGCAGGGCCGAGACTGGCGGAAAAGACGGTGGGGAACTAGGGAGCAGAGGGAGATAGGGAACGAGCAGTGATTGGCAGTAGCCATTGCTCCCTCCCAGGCCCCGCCCCCAGAGGAAATGTCACCAAAAAAACAACCCAGGTTACCGGGCACCAGCGATCCGACAAGTACACCGAGATGAAAAGAATGAAAATGGCCAAAATGAAAGATCAGAACAAATTGTAACTAACGGATGACGACATAGTCAACCTATCACATGCTCAGTTTAAAATGCTGGTAATCAAAATGCTAATAAAACTGGAAGAAAGGTGGACGCAAATAAATGAACAAATGAAGAACACGATAAAGATAATAAGGGATGATCTACAGGGAACTAATAGGGAAAAAAAAGGAAGCTGGGACTCAAACCAATAGTGTAGACCAGAAGGAAGAAACAAGAATTCAAAAAAATGAGGAGGGACTCAGGAACCTCAGAGACATTTGTAAACAACCCAACATCCGGATCATAGGGCTGCCAGAAGGACAAGAGGAAGACCAAGAAATTGAACGTATTTTTGAACAGATAATGAAGGAGAACTTCCCAGATCTGGCAAAGGAAATAGGCTTCCTGGAAATCCAAGAAGCTCAGAGAATCCCAAAGAAGTGGGACCCAAAGAGGAACACACCAAGGCACATCATAATTACATTACCCAAGATTAAGAATAAGGAGAAAATATGCCCTGGCTGGTGTAGCTCAGTGGATTGAGTGTGGGTTGGGAACCAAAGGGTCCCGGTTCGATTCCCAGTCAGGGCACATGCCTGGGTTGCAGGCCAGGTCCCCAGTGAGGGCCATGTGAGAGGCAACCATACATTGTTGTTTCTCTCCCTCTCTTTCTCCCTCCCTTCCCCTCTCTCTAAAAATAAATAAATAAAATCTTTTTAAAAAAAAAAGAATAAGGAGAAAATCTTGCAAGCAGCAAGAGAAAAGGAGACAGTTACCTACAAAGGAATTCCCATAAGACTGTCAGCAGATTTCTCAAAGGAGACCTTCCAAGCAAGAAGGGGCAGGAGAGAGATATTTCAAATCATGAAAAGCAAGGACCTACAACCAAGAATAATCTATCCAGCAAAACTTTCATTTAGAATGGAAGGGCAGATAAAGTGCTTCTCAGATAAGGTCAAGTTCAAGGAGTACATCATCATGCAGCCTCCACTATATGAAATGTTAAAAGATTTTATATAAGGACTCAGGAGCGAAGGCACCGAGGCCAGATCAGCTACCCGGGAATTCAGATCAGTCACAGCCAAGACGCTTGTGAGGTAAGCAAGCAAAATACAACCAGAGAAACAAAATAGAACCAGAGACAATGAAGTTTAGAACAATCTGGCAGTAACCAGAGGGGAGGGGGAAGGGGAGAATGGGGACAAGGGTATTCAGGAACTGCTATAAAGGACACATGGACAAAACCAAGGGGGAGGGTGGAAGCAAGGGAGGGAGGTGGGTTTGCTTGGGGTGGGGTGGGGGGAGGGTAAATGCAGATAACTGTAACTGAACAATAAAATAATTTTTTAAAAAAATTAAAAAAATTATTAATTGATATTAAATTTATAAGGGGATATTTTAAAATAAATGATTTCTTCATTTTCAAGTACAAAGAATAACAAAATCTGCTGTTTTAAAAAGTGCTACCCAGCAAATAAATTTAGTCTTGCCTTAATAATCTGTAATAATTCATTAATCAAACTTTAAAGAGCCTATTGTATACCAAGTGCTATTCTAGGCATATCATGGCTCATGTTTATGTGCAGAATTGCTACTTTTTAAGAGTTCAACATTCTCTTAAGCAGATTTAAATCAGATTAATTAAAAACCTAGTTTAAAGATTGATTTATCTAGGAAAACTAAACACAGAAAATGTAAAAATGAAGCTGTTATGGCCCCGGACAGCAATCACAGATTCTCTATGAGAGTGGGTAAAATCCAGGAGGTTTTAAACTCTCTGTTTGACAAGCCAATGAGCTGGGCTCAGGCTTTTTAGCAAGAATGTAGGAATAGCTGTCCCAGAAAATCAGAAGCTTCCTGCCAGAGGGCACCAGCATCCCCTCCTGATCTCTGAGGCGCTACGCCAGGGTTCCATCTATAGACACCAACACAGCTTCACATCGTAATAAAATAGCCAAGCCCTCTTATTAGAGAAAATTAATATTCAATATTCACTCATATGTCTTTACTCTGTTATTAGTAGGAAACTTTGAACATAATTAGTGTTGGCTTTGAGTACAATTTCGAACTGCACCCAGCTGGACATGGGCCATGGAGCATAGGGTTTCATTATTCACCAAGGCTGAGCACTCTCTGAAAGGGATTTGAAGAAAAGAAATGGAACTGACCCTCTTCATTCAGAAAGAAATGGTCTAAGTTAAGTAGAATGACTGTGTGTGGTGATGGGGACAGAATTGTGGCTAACACAGTTCCTTCTCAGTTTCTTGTCACTGCTGATCTCCATAAGGCACCCATAAGGCACCACAAACTGAAGTCACAGACAATTGATGCACTTTGGGTGGGACTGAGTGTGTGGCTTGTCCGGAGAGCTGCTTTCGGGGAGGCCAGATGCAGAACGACTGGCCAGATGAAAAGGCAACGTGAAGAGTCAGGCAGCTGGGGTGAATACGCCCACTTTAGTCACATGAATGAATGAACACCAAGCAGGAATTCAAGAGTAAGGTTAGAGTCCATGTGTGCAGAGAATTAAGAAAAATGTAAAATGGGAAAAGGTATGGTTTCCAGACTGCTGGCCACTATCACCACTTTAGCTAAAATTAAGCAATATTGAACTTGTGTTTTCCTCAACTGAAATGGATAAAATAGATTATATCCCTTACAGAAAATAAAAAGATCAACTTGCATTGAACTTTTTTAACCTCAGCTCAATGCCTTGCACAGATCCCTCTTACTAAGAGCCAAGATTGACAGCTACACTCATACTAAAAACTGACACTTCCTTCCCCAAACTTCCACAGCCATCTGACACCCACTGTTGGTCTCTCTTCAGAGCCTTTTTAGATACATGCCTGGATCAGTCTTCAATTCCATTTTCAAGCCCAAATCTACTTCTCAGACCACCTGTCTCCAGGCCTGAGGACCAGGTCACCACATCTTCATCCCAATGCCTAGGTCAGGGGTTCAGAAACCAGTTTTTTGGTGGGAGTGTAACAGGGAATATTGAGGTCCCCCAAAACGGGAAAGTCCCCCACTAATCTGGCTTGGGAAAAAGAGAATCGGAGTAAGGCCATTGAGGGTTACTTTGCATATCTAAAGAACTTGGCCAGTGTTTTAGTAACGCTAATAGCTGTGCCAGCCTGCTGGAGCCAGAGAGACACAAGCTTTTGAGTCTAAAGCGCTGTGCAGCTGGGAGGCAGTCCCCTGGCTAAAACACCTGTGCGAGAGCAGGAAGGTGGTTTTCCACGTCACGTCACAGGCCACACCTGCCCAGATTAACAATGGCAGCTAAGAAAGGCAGAAGTAAACAGCGTACTGGCAGGTGCGATCCTCTGTGGGAGGAGTCAGAAATGGGGTTACACCCAAGTGTGGGGCAAACCTGCTCTCTTAACCATGTGGCTTGGGAGTGAAGAAGGGGGTCTTGGCCAGACAGTTTGAAAGGATGCAGAAGGACCCCACCAACCCTCCATGAGGAGGGGCCATGTGGTCTGGGATTAAGATTAGGAGCCTATCTGAGCACAGATGACTGGGAGAAGACTGAACGTTAAAACGGGAATTTGCCTAGTTAGCCTACAGACTTCTATTTCTTTTCCTGAGAGATGGAACCTCTGACTGGCCTAGTTTGGCAAGGGGAGGCAGGACGGTGTGTGTTTGTGGGTGTTTTTTATTCTAAGAGATTGGGATTTAGCCAAAAATTTTTACCATTTTAATCCTGTATGACTTTTGAAAAAATAATTCCTTTTCTTTTCATAAGACTCCGGCATTAGAAGTCACAGTTTTTTGGCAGCGGGCAATAGGACCCAGAGCAGGTCTGTTTCAGGAGGGCCACAGTGCTCAGCTTACCCCCCTCACACATGTACACATTGTGCTGGGTGTTTGAACATCACCTTATGAGAGACCTGGATGGACTCTCATTTCAGTGGTGAGAAATTCAACTTTAACAAAATTTCCTGAGGCAAAAGCAATCCTTATGCTCCAAAGAAACTGTGAACACAAGGCTGTGTTTACCGTATTTTGCAAGATAAAAGAGTATCATAGACTTTGGGAGGAAACCTAGATTCTAAAATTATCTGTATCATAATTTCTAGTTCTCACTACCAAACTTGACACCAAAAAAAAAATATATATCCTCCCTATTATATCTTTCTTTTTATAAAGCTGGATATGTCCCACCTTTGGCTTATTTCTGCCACTGCCCTGGGTTGGTTTTTAAATCAGTACAAAAAGCAGAATGCCAACACATTAAAAAACAGACATAAACTCAGAAAAGCCTGCTCAGGACAGGGATTTCTAACTCAGGAAACTCCCAAATCCATACCCTTACAGTGCATTTAATCCAAATGTTGCAACTGAGTAGACCTTGAACTTCAAGTTAACAAACTACATTTAGATATGAAAGTATAGATATGAAAATAGAAGCCTGTGTGAATATACTGAATAACCATGGTTAAATGTTGGTCTGTTACTTGGTAATATGACTCTTATCACTACAACTGTATTTCACATAATTTCTAATAGAGAAAAGCCCTGTTATAGTTATTTCAGTTATAAATTGATATTATATAGAACTTTAAAATACACAAGCCATTTCACATGAAGACTGGAGGATAATTTTCTTGGAGAAGACATGAAGGTGAAACACGAAAGTGCTCTTCATAAACAGGACAGGCAGCCAGGAACACAGTGGCTGGCCATCTGCTCTGCACCTGAAGCTCCCTGGGGCACTTGCCGAAACATGCTGATGCTTGAGCCCCATTCCAGGGACTTAATTGGTCCAGGTGAGGACTGGGCCTTGACTGATTTTTAAAGCTTATTCCCTGTATTCGAAGTAAACCTTCCCCCAAGATAGATTTTACTTTAATAGTACTGGGGGGGTGGGTGGTGAGTGGCCTCTCACAGCAAGCCTGGAAGGAGGGGCTACGTAGCTGAGCCCCAATCATGGAGCATGGAGAAAAGGGTCCTAAAATCTTTGAAACTGATTCTTTTCTTATTTTATACTGGTTCTACATAAATATCTCATTTGTAATGCCATCCTTAGAACAAAAAAATTTGCCTAAAATCTTTCATATTGTCCACATAAAACTCCCTAATCTACAAAGATCAAAATTTTATTGTTTTCAGTATTAGTCTATTCATTTTTTTCCTCCACAATTAATGGAATTATTATATTCTAATTTTTGATACTCTTTTCCATCTCTCTACTACCTCAGCCTATAAAAGCTCTCTTCAAATTAGTTGGCATTTGTGTTTCTTCAATTAATAAAAGAATTCCTCATTCTAAATGTTCTTTGAAATGTCACTGGTACAGAACTACCTATGGATTCTTTTTCAATTATCTTTTTAATTTTTTTTTTATCCTGAAGCATAAATATTAAAATTTGCTCTGACCCTTTCTGGGAGATAAACTTTTGTTCTTATTTAAAGGATGATACCCTTAGGGGTTTTTTTCCCCTCTTCAATTTAGACAAGGTAATACATGCAGCAGCAAACAGAACAAAAAGAAAAAAACCCCTTCATGTCCCAATCCTTTGGTTGGAATTTTCTTTAAAGTTTTGCTCTTTGTTGTCTCTTACACCACCAGGCTGACACTATATCAGCTCTTTTGCAACCCGCATTTTCAGTGTGACAATGTGTATTTAGATCCTTCCATACCAGTCCACATGGGTCTGCATCTTTTACAGACACACAAAAATGTGGCTTCCCTAGGGTTTTCTTATGTGGTTTTTCTTATCCTTAAATACTTTTTTACAGTGGCTTTCTCTGGCTATACCGCTGCCACAGAATTTATTTTTCTGAGAGACACCACAAACCTTTCAGAAACATTTCATTAGTTTGTTATCAATTCCACTGTTAATAGATACTCCATTTGAACCCATTTGCACTATTAGAAACAAAATTGCAATAGATAATCATGTAAATATATATTATAAAAAATGGAATTCATGTCAATTATTTATTTAGATTTAAAGTTTTGGTTAAAAAACTATAGACTGACTTCCAAAAATGCTGATTATTTATACACTTATAATAATGTATAAGAAAACTATTTCTCTACCTCTTTCCAACATTAAATACTTTAATTTTTCCAATCTCAAAGGCAAAAAACACCATTGGGTTTTGCCAAAGTTTGGATCATAAGCCAAAATAGGAATTTTCTAGACTGTTGTTGCATTTTTTTAAAAAACAGTGAAGCTAAACTATCCTAACTGACGTCAAAAATCTACCCCCAAACCTGGCATCTTGCTCAGGTTCTAAGATTCCAAGAAACATTTGCAGACAACTCCTTCCTACATACAAATCCTTACCATTATAGCCTTCAAAAGACAATTCAAAACTCACCTCCTCCAGAAAGCCTTCCTTGATTAATTTGCTTGATCTCATACGTTAAAATTCTTCCTCTACTTTGATCTCTCAATACTTACATATTTATTTTGTGCTGACTCTTAAATCTCCCTTTGTATCTCCCAATAATATCAGTAAGGTAAAAATACAGGAAGCAATTAAACAACAAAAGTGAGTAAATGTTTATTATACATTTATTGTGTTTAGTCGTTCAGCCAATATCTTTATTGTGTGCTGTATGGGACTCCGTATAGTCCCTGCCCCTGCTGCCACCTTGCCACCAACACCACCAGCGGTCCCAGTCTTTCCAGGGGTGACGGCTCTGGCTCCGCTCTGCCACGAGCATGCGCCAGGAGCAGCCGCAGCCCTGGCACCCTAGTCCGTCCTGACTGGTACTGTGGAGGCTCTGGCTCTGCCCTTCACTTCGGGAATCCCATGAAGCACCAAGCTGTGGGGTATAGGATCTGGCTTCCCCACAGGCTCACCAGAGGGGCTAGGTAACACAACCTGGAAACGGGGACTTAAAGTCCAGTGGGGTAAACTTAGCCAATTAAAGACAGAAGACAAGAAGGATGTAGAAGATCAATTCCTTGCGTTTTCTCCCTGTGACAAACTACTGTGAGGTACAGTACTTCCAAAGACCTATCTATAGGAAAATGTATATCACAGCAAGAAGCTATGGGCAACTTGGTTACATGTTATCTTGTATTAGTATCCCCTTTTCTCTCACTACAGCTGTTCCGAAATGGCACCTTCTCCAAAATCCCTTCCATGTTAAGTTTTGTCTCAGACTATGTTTTCCGGAGAACCCAAGGTAAGGCAAGCCCACTGAGTACATAAACACTGCACTGTACATTAGACTAGCGCTTGGTAGGTGTACAAAAGACAGATGGAGAAACCAATCCTGTTCACAGCAACCTAACAATCTAATTGGGGAGGCAAGACATCTATACATGTAACAGTAAGTGAAGAAGACAGGATGAAGGGAGGAAAAACCAGAATGAATGTAATGAAAGGATTTGTTGAGCAGAGGGTTAGAAAATGGAAACTATTTTACAGTAGTCTTTATAACAGGGCATACAATAAGTACAAAAAGTATTCACAGAGAGAAGAAAAAGCATCCAATCCACCTACAGCCAATTGCTAGGGAAGAGGTTAGGAGGGAAGGGTGGAGGGTGCTCCGTGGAGAAGTAGCCCTGGTGAGGAGGGCCCAGCTGAGGCAGTGGGTGTGCCGAGGAGGGGGAAGGGGCTGGCAGCCTCGCCACAGCAGAGGGGTTTGGCGCAGAGCAGGGTGCAATGACAAGCACGGCGGGGGATAATGACAGCTTCTCAATTAAGTGGTTGTCCCACATCCTAATTTCTGCCCATAAAGAGGACATGAGAGGGCTCAGTGGCTTCCCTGTGGTTTCTCTTATGTGGTTTTTCTTATCCTCTAGCATGTTTCACAGTGGCCGTCCCTGGCTGTATTTCTGCCATGAAGTTTCTTTTTTCTCTGAGAGACACCCCAAACATTTCAGAAATATTTCATCTGTTTTCTACACCCCAGAAAAATGACTCTTTCATGATGGAACAGGGTCAGCAAGCACAAGTGAGCCCATCCCTCTAGTCCAGCATGATCAAAATATTCACCTTATTCTAGCAAGGATTGCTATAGGAGATTTAGATAACATATTTGCTTTAATAAAACTGCAAATGCAATTCTAGGAGGTAAGAAAGAGACACAATAAAGATACATTTCTTTTATAGTACCATTGTGTCTATTTTAATCAGTATTTTACAGATGTTTTGAGACATTCCAGTACAACTGACATGGTTGACAATTCCGGGGGTGGGGAAGATAAAACCTTACGCCTGTGGCAAAGAACCTGCTTTATCAGAACTATGCTTTGTCATCACTTCTCTGACCACAGAGATGTTTCCATGGCAGCAGGTCACATGTTCTGGCCAGAAGGCAATCATGTAGGGGTTTTTTTCTTTCATTTTATATCTAATTGCCTGCCTCTTTGGGAAAGAAACAACTAACAGTAAGTCTTTCTTAACTAGACAGATTAATAC
>PVJI01005675.1:0-93964 GCA_004026765.1 Micronycteris hirsuta | reverse complement strand
GGGGGGTGGGACGGGAGGGGAAGGGAGGGGGGAGGGGAGAGGCTGCAAATAACTGTAATTAAACAAAAAAAATTAATTAAATAAAAAAAAATAAAAAAAAAATTCAGAAAATATGTAAATAAAGGGAACTATTTATCCTATATTTCCTGTATGGACTGCATTTCAAGGTAACCAAACAGGAATCAAATGATTTTAATAGAGGAATCACAGATAATAAGAGCAGAAGAAATAAGAGAATTAGAAAAATCACCATTGCACAAGTCTTAATAAAATAATGGGTCTATGCAACTATCAATTGCTGCTAAACACTGACTCAATGCCTGATGGGGAACTTGATATTGAAGGGATCAGACTGACAACATCAATATGTAAATCAATCCTAACCTAACAAAAAGTGGGATGACCAGACATTACATCAGTAGTTCCCAAACTTTACTGCACACTAGAAACCCTAGGAGACAGAGGGAGGCTTTTTAAAATCCCAAGGTTCAGGTCACATCCCCTACCAATTAAATCACAATGTCTGATAATCTACAGCATGGGGAATATAGTGAATAATATGTAATAACCATGTATAGTGTCAGGTGGATACTTGAACTACTGGGGCAGACAGTTTGCAAAGTATATGAATGTCTAACCACTATGCTGTATGCCTGAAACTAGTATAAAATAACATTGAATGCACAATGTAACTGAAAAATAAAATAAAATAAATCACAATGTCTGGGGTAGGAATCAGGCTTCAGTAATTTTGGTTTTTGTTTTTTAAGAGATTCGCCAGGTGACTCCAGGGTGAAGCACAGCTTGGGAACCATTGCATTTTGTGGCTCGTGATGTGATGCAGTAGGACATACACAATGCTCACTATGATGTGTCATCACGTAGTAACCTGTAAATATAACTAAATATCAACTGAAAATATGGGAAACAGAGAAATGTGTGAAACAAACACATTGAAAGGAAACACAAGAAATCCAAAGTGTAACTGGCGAAAAAATGGCCCATTTTTCAACAAACAAATGGCAACTTTAAAAATGGTGGTAGGCTTTGGGGGTGTGAACACCCAATACAACATACAGATAATGTATTATAGAACTGTAAACCTGAAACCTATATAATTTTATTAACCAATGTCACCCAAATAAATTCAATGAAAAAATGGTGGTAGGGGGGACAGGGCTTTTCTTGAAATATAGGCAGAAGAGTTATGCTTCTGGCTATGCAGAAGTGACTTGTATCACACTAGTCCTCCCACAGAAAACAATTATAATACTGCATGAAACAAGAAATAATTCTGGCTGTTTGAAAGCATTGGAGAGCCACCAAAGCAGTCAGGACTCAAGCAAGCAATCTAGACTGTACGGAGAAAGCAAGCTTATTGCGGTTAACCCCTGTACATATAGTCAGTGTTTTGTCCTGAAGGCATCTGCTAATATGCATCATAGGGATGTGCACCAAGTGGAGAGGAGCAACCTAGAGCTTGTAACAATTTCTCTGATTTGAAGGGCTACAGAAGCAGGAGCTAGGACTTGACAGGCTAAGATTTCTGAGAAAGAGGAACCACTGAGAAATGAGCCCAACATTCCTAATGCAATCTCTCCTCAAGGCATTTGCAAATTCCTAAGCTACAAACACGTGGAGTAAAAGGCCAAGACACTAAGAAAAAAAATAGTTGCAAAGACCTTAAAAAACTAAGGAGCTCTTTTGTTAGTCTAAGAGGATTGGGAGACAAAAATTGGAATTTGGGACCTGCTAAAATAAAGGGCCATGGTTACCCCAAAGTCTTGAGTTGTTAGGACAAATGGAAAAGAGAGCAAGACACAACATTGAAAAGGTGCATTTCTTGATGAGATCAACATGACTAGCTCATACTCTATCTACCTGTCAGAACAGTAACATCTCTCCGGAAGAAGATAACAAAATCCACATGAAAGAAATACTAAAAGAATCTAGAGGGAGTTATTGGGGCAGAAGAAAATATTCCCAAATGAAAGCAAAAAAATGCAGGATGCAATAAAGAGTAACAAAGTTCAAGATAAAACAATCAGAGAATAAAAAGTAATGAAAGGCATCCAGATTGGAAAGGAAGAAGTAAAACTGTCATTATTTGCAGAAGACATGGAAAGCTAAAGGAATTCATTCACCACCAAAACATTATTTTTTTTTAATTTTTTTTAAAGATTTTATTTATTTATTTTCAGAGAGAGGAGAAGGGAGAGAGAAAGAGGAATGTATGGTTGCCTCTCACATGGCCCTCATTGGGGACCTGGCCCACAACCCAGGCATGTGCCCCAACTGGGAATCGAACCGGGACCCTCTGGTTCCCAGCCCGCGCTCAATCCACTGAGCTACACCAGCTGGGCACCACCAAAACATTATTAAAAGAAATGTTAAAGTGACTTCTTTAAAAATAGTGACAACCAAAAATAATAAAAAATATGAATAATGAAATGGTAATAACTACAAATCTATCAATAATTACTTCAAATGTAAATAGATTAAATGTTCTAACCGAAAGACATAAGGTGGCTGAATGGATTAAAAAAACAAAAAACAAAAAAACCCCAAGATCCTTACATATGCTGCCTACAGGAGACTCCCTTCAGACTGAAAGACACACACAGGCTGAAAGTAAGGGGTGGAAAAAAGTTATTTCATGTAAATGGAAAGAAAAAAAAGCAGGGGTAGCAATAGTTATATCAGACAAAATAGACTTTAAAACAAAAGCTATCGGGTAACAAGAGACAAAAGACCCATCAACTCCACTTCTGGGTATGTATCTGAACAAACCCAAAATGCGAATTTGAAAAGACACATGCATCCCAATGTTCATTGCAGCATTATTTAGAAAAGTCAAGATATGGAAGCAACCTCTGTGTCCATCGATGACAATTGGATAAAGAAGTGGTGCATATATACAACAGAATATGACTCAGCCATAAGAAAATGAAATCTTGACATTTCTGACAACATGGATGGATCTAGAGGGTATTATGCTGAATGAAATAAGTCAAACAGAGAAAGAAAAGTGCCATATGATTTAACTTACATGTGGAATCTAAAACACAAAAATAAATGAACACACAAAACAAACAAACTCATGGATACAAAGAATATTTTTATGCTTGCCCAATGGGAGGGACTTGGGCAGATGAGTTAAAAGGGGGAAGGGATTAAGATGTACAAATTGCTAGTTATAAAAACAGTCATGTAAAGTGCAGCTTAGGAAATACAGTCAATAATCAGGTAATAACTATGTATGGTATCAGATGGGTGCTAGACTTATCGAGGCAATCACTTCATAAGTCATATGAATGTCTAGTCACTATGTTGTACACCCAAAACTATATAATATTATATGCAAACTGCAATATTAAAATTTAAAAATTATTAAAAAGAATAAGAAAGATGTTCAATTTAAGTTATGTGTACTTTAGCACAATAGAAAAATGTTTTTAAAAGAGCACCAGATTGGGGATAAATACGTGAGTAGAATCTAAATGAATATTGATTGTGTAAAGTAACAAAAATGTCTTGGCATAAGGCCGAATTACATGGCAACAGTAGCACAGAAAAGGGGATAGTGGTGGCAGCAAATGAATGTGTTACATGTTTCCTGCATCCAAAATAAATACATAAAAGACAGGCTGTCACATTGGGTCACCAAAACAAAATATAAGAGATAAGTCTTAAATAAAGATAAGAATGAAAGAAGTAAAACTGTCTTTATTTACAGATGATCTACCATGTGTGTAGAAATGCTTAAAAATCTACAAAAATGGCTACCAGTACTAATAAATGGATTTAGCAAGTCAAAGGATACAAGGACAATATACAAAAATCAATACTATTTCAAAAGCAGCAATAAACAATTGGAAAATAAACTAAAAGTACAATTTTATTTACTAAGCCATTCCCCAAAACAGAACACATGCAAGACCTTTGCACTGATCGCTACATAATATTATAAAAAAGTATTAAAGGGGAACTCAATAAATGGAAAGATATAGCATATTCATTCATTGGAAGATTCAATATTGTTAAAATGGCATTTCTCTCAAAAATGAATCTAAAGATTTAATGCAATCCCAATCAAAATCCCAGCAGGACTTCTGTAGAAATTGACAAACTGGTTCTAAAATTTATACAAAATACAAATGAACTAAAATAGCCAAGGCAATGCTGATAAATAAGTGGAGCTGGAGAACTCGCGCTACTAGATTTTAAGACTGACTGTAAAGCCACGCTAATCAACGCAATGTGTTATTAGTGGAAGGATAGATAAAACCATCAAGGGAACAGATGGGGAGTGCAGAAACAAACCCACACATAAATGGTCAATAGATTTTTAACAAAAATGCCAAAATTCAATGAGGGAATGGAGTCTTTTTGATAAATAATGTTAGAACAACTAGACATCCAGTTTGGGGGGTGGGGAAGAACACTAACCCTTACTTTATACCAGATATAAATAGGACCTCAAAATATATCATAGAGCAAAGTTCTAGAAAAAATTCCACAAGAAAAAACTTTGCTACCATGGAGTAAAACAAGATTTCTTAGAAAGGAATAAAATCATAATAAATCGAAATTTAAAACTGCTTTTAAAAAGCCATTGTCTATCTGCAACATACATATCTAATGAAGGACTGGTATTTGGAGGACTTAAAGAATTTTTGCAACTCATCAGGAAAGGAAAAAGCCAAACATCTAAAAATACTTTACTAAAGAAATTATGAAGATGGTAAATGAGTATGTGAAAAGGTGTTCAACATAATTAGTTAGAAGGAAATACAAATTAAAACTTCAATGAGATACCAGTGCATACACATTAGAACAATTAAAATGCTTAAAAGTGAATTTTTCAAGGGTAGACAAGGACATAGAGCAACTGATATTCTCATACATTGATTGTGTGAATATAAAAATGGCCCTACCACTTCCTTAGACAGTTTCTTTAAAATTTTATGTATACACAACAAGAAAGTATCCAGACATATATTAAAAATAGAGACATTTATTAAAGAAGATACCAGATACAAAAAATATTGTACATAGGACAATGACGCCTCAGTCTCCTTCAAAGAATGCACATTGGGACTTAACACAGTTCTCATAATAGCCATCCACTGCCCCCTAATATTTTCATGAATTTTATCGATGGTCTGAAATCTCTTCCTTTTCAAAGGTGATTCTAGCCTTGGGAAAAGCCAGAAGTCACAGGGTGTCAAATCTGGGCTGTAGTCAGGCTGAGTCACCTGGGTAATTTCATGTCTCATCAAAAAACTCTTCATGAGACATGATGCATAAGCAGGCACATTGTCATGATAAAGCTGCCAATCAACACCTTCCCAGAGCTGCAGCCTTCTGCATCATCCAAATAGTTCTCATAGAGGAATGTTCAAGCTTAATGCAAAATCTGATACAGGTTTCCTGCTCTACTTGCTCAGTCATTTTGAATGAGACAACCACACAGTACACATGCTTAGTCAGCAGCACCTACCACCCCTCTGACAAGTGAAGTCACCATTGTTCACACATGCGCATTCCAGTCCACTCTCCTTGGCTGCCAGGTTACATCGATGTTGCACAAACCATTCTTGTTATATTAACAATGGTTGGACTTTTTCCAGACAGACCTTGTATGACAGACAAGTCAGACACATCATATAAGGCATCTATTTATCTAAGAGAAATGAAAACATGTCCACATGAAAATCTGTAAACAGCAGCTTTGTTCATAATAGTCTAAACCTATAAACAACTCAACACTAAACCAACAATGAATGAATATACAAAATGTAAAATGCCCATATAATAATAGAATTTTACTCAGCAATAAAAGAGAAAAAACTACTAATACATGCAACCACTTAGATGAATTCCCAAACCTTTATGTCCATTGAAGGAAGCCAGACACAAAAGAGTGAATGATTCAATTCATTAAAAATTCTAGAAAACACTAAATAATCTCTAGTGACAGGAAACAAATCAACAGTTGTCTGAGAGCTGGGACTGGTGGGAGGGAATGACTACGGTAACTACAAAGGGAACTTTCAGGATGACAGAAATATTCTGTATCTTTTTTTAAAGCACAGTTTATTGATTATGCTGTTACAGTTGTTCCATTTTTTCCCTTTGCTCCCCTCTGCCTGGTACCTCACTTCCCTCCAGCAACTCCGCTGCCCCTTAGTTCATGTGCATAGGTCATGTGTGTGAGTTCTTTGGCTTCTCCCTTTCCTACACTATTCTTAACATGACCTTGTCTATTTTGTTCATAGCAATTATGCTTCTTGATCCCTGCACCATTTCCCCCCCTTTCTCCCTTCCCCCTCCCAGCTGATAACCCTCCAAATGATCCCCATACTTAAGATTCTGTCCTGTTCTGGTTGTTTGCTTTGTTTTTGTTTTGCTTTGTTTTTTTAAAAAGGAGAAGAGAAAGAGCAAAAAATTGGAAATCTATTTGAAAAAATAAGGAAAGAAAACTTCCCTAATTTGGGAAAGGAAATAGACATGCACATCCAGCAAGCACAGAGGGTCCCAAACAAGATGGATGCAAAGAGGACCACTCCAAGATACATCATAATTAAAATGCCAAAGGTTACAGACAAAAAGAAAATCTTAAAAGCATCAAGAGAAAAGGAGTTAGTTACTACAGGGGAGCTCCCATACGACTGTCAGCTGATTTCTCAAAAGAAACTTTGCAGGCTAGAAGGGATTGGCAAAAAATATTCAAAGTCATGAAAAGCAGGGACCTACAGCCAAGATTATTCTACCCAGCAAAGATATCATTTAGAATCAAAGGGCAGATAAAGAGCTTCCCAGTCAAGAAAAAACTAAAGGAGTCCATTATCACTAAACCATTATTCTATGAATGTTAAGAAAACTTACTTAAGAAAAAGAAGATCAAAATTATGAATAATGAAGTAGAAAAAATATATATCTCTCAACAATTGAATCTAAAGAACAAGCTAAGCAAACAAGAATGGAGACAGAATCATGAACAGGGAGAGCATTTTTTAAAAAATATTTTATTTATTTATTTTTAGAGAGAAGAAAAGGAAGGGAAAAAGAGGAAGAGAAACATCAACGTGTGGTTGCTTCCCATGTGTCCCCCACTGGGAACCCGGCCTACAATCCAGGCATGTGCCCTGACTGGGAACCGAACCAGCAACTACTTGGTTCACAGGCCTGCGCTCAATCCACTGAACTACACCAGCCAGGGCTAGGGAGAGCATTTTGATGGTTGCTGGTGGGAAGGGCTTGTGGGGGAATCTGTTTTTGTTTTTAGATTCAGTTGTTGATAGTTGTGAGCTTTTGTCATTATAATGTTCATTGTTTTGATCTTCTTTTTCTTAAATAAGTTCCTTTACCATTTCAAGTAATAATGGCTTGGTGATGATGAACTCCTTTAACTTTATCTTGTCTGGGAAGCACTTTATCTGCCTTTCCATTCTAAATGATAGCTTTGCTAGGTAGAGTAATCTTGGTTGTAGGTCTTTGTTTTTCATCACTTTTAATACTTCTTGTCAGCCCTTTACTGCCTGCAAAGTTTGTTTTGAGAAATCAGCAGACAGTCTTATGGGAACTCCTTTGTAGGTAACTCTGATTTTTCTCTTGCTGCTCATAAGATTCTCTCTTAATCTTTAACCCTTGGCATTTTAATTATGATGTGTCTTGGTATGATCCTCTTTGGGTCCAACTTGATTGGCACTCTCTGTGCTTCCTGTACTTGCATGTCTATTTCCTTCACCAAATTAGGGAAATTTTCTTTAATTATTTTTCAGATAGCTTTCCAATTTCTTGCTCTTTCTCTTCTCTTTCTGGCACCCCTATGATGTAAATGTTGGACCTCTTGAAGTTGTCACAGAGGCTGCTTATACTATCCTCATTTTTTTGGATTCTATTTCCTTCTTGTTGTCCTAATTGGTCATGGGTATTTTTGTATATTTCCTTATGTTCCAAATCATTGATTTGATTATTGGCTTCATCCACTACACTGTTGTTTCCCTGTAAATTGTTCTTTATTTCAAGTAGTGAATCCTTCCTTTCTGACTGGATCTGTTTTATGCTGCTGAGGTCCTCACTAAGTTCCTTGAGCATCCTGAGAACCAGTATTTTGAACTCTGCATCTGAAAGATTGCTTAACTCCATTTCATTGAGCTCTTTCTCTGGACTTTTGATCTGTTCTTTCATTTGGGCCATATTTCTTTGTCTCCTCATTTTGGTAGCCTCCCTGTGTTTGTTTCTATGTATTAGGTAGAGCTTCTTTGACTCCGTGTCTTACTAGTGAGCCCTAATGTAGCAGGTGTCCTATAGGCACAGCTTTCCAGTGGCACAGCTACCCCTATCACCCAAGCTGGGTACTCGAGGTGCACCCTTCATGTGGGCTGAGTACCTTTTACAGTTGGGCCTTGGTTGCTGTTGGCAGATTAATGGGAGGGATTTACCCAGGCTAGGCAGCTGCAAGGATTGGCTGTGACCACTTACCACCAACCTTCACACTCTGTGGATGAACAGCGATGCAGGGATTGGGTGCTCTGAGGAGGTTTCCCAGATGATGCTTGCCAAGTTCAGCCCCTACCTATGTTTTGCCCAAAGCCACCCTGCTTGAGATATAAAGCAACCTGGCAAGGCTGCTACTTGTGCTGGGCTTGGAGATTCCCAGGTGAAGCCAAGCTGTGAAACTAATCTGGATACTGCTAGTGCAGTGCCTGGAGCTCACTGAGGCCAGCTGTTGCTTGTTTGATAGGATTTAGGAATTTGTGAAGCATGAGCTTGGGTGGGCCCAGAAGTTGGGTGGGGCAGAGTCTCTGGGGATCTCCAAGGCAGGTCAAACAGTATTAATATAGTTGATGGAGTCTCAAATAAGGCCTCAGCCTGCTGGCTTAGTGTCTCTGCAGGGGGAGGGCTCAGAGAAGGGACAATGGCCTCTGCTCATCCCAATGCCAGACACTACAGCCTCTCCCAGTATGCCACTGGTGCTCTTCAAGCTGCCACCCTGGAGCTCAGAAGGAGTGAGTCTGAGTAGGTGAGTCTGTGTGTGGGGTCTTTAAGAGGAACTGCTTGGGGCTCCAGGAATTTCTTCTACCAACTCAATCCCCACTGGTTTTTGCAGCCAAAAGTTGTGGGGACTTATTTTCCTGGCACTGGAACCCTGGGCTGGAGGGCTTGGTGTGGGGCTGGGCCTGTTTGGTCCTGAGATATCCCTCCCAAATTTTTATGCACCACCTACGTGTGAGAGACCAGTCCATTCCGTGTCTTCGCCCCTTCTACCAGTCTCGATGGATGTAGTTTCATTAATTCTGTAGTTGTCAGACTTTCAACTCAATTTCTGGTGGTTCTGAGTGATGGTTGTTCTATATTTTAGTTGTAATTTTGATGTGGTTGTATGAAGAGGTGGGCCATGTGTGCCTACGCCACCATCTATATTCTCCATCTTGACTGTGGTGGTGGTTACATTGGGATGTACATCTTTTGAATCTCACTGAACTATATACACTTTAAATGGGCACGGTATATTACATACAAATAAGTTGATTTGTAAAAATTACAACTGAATTTCCCCAGAAACAAGACTGAAAAGTGACATATGATTCCATTTATGTAAAGTGAACAAGTGGGCAACACCAGTCTGTGACAATGCAGCAGTAGCTGTCTTGGTGGTCATGTGTCCATGTAAAGACTGGGAAACGCCCGGGGTTCCCCTGATGTTCTGTATTTTATCTGAGTAGTTCCATGGGCTGTTCATTTTGTAAGCATTCACTGATCAAGATTGGTGTACTTTTGCTGTATTTTTGTTATATTTCAATTAAAAAATTAAAAGTGGAGAACTGTTAGAATTGAAAAGAAACACCAGAGACATAGCAACAAAATGCAATGTGTGGACATTCTGTGGCTATGACCTGAAAAACGCAACTGGAAAGAATTTTTGAGGGAAAGGAGGAAAGTTGAGCATGGACTAATTAGATATTAAAGAATTATCGATCATTCACTACCTGTGTACTTTAGTTTCTGTTAAAGTCCTATCTATTAAAGAAACATACAAAAATATTTATAAGTGAAATAATATCATGAATAGGATTCATTTCAAAACATCACAGAAAAAATGCACGTATGCAAGAGGATAGGATGTTTACCATTGTGGAAGTTGGATGGCAGGCCCGTGGGAGTCCATTATACTATTCCCTTAACTTTTTGCATAAGAATATTTTCATTTTTAAAAAAGTAAAACAAATATCAAATTTGAGGGTGAGGTTCAGAGAGGGTGTGAAGAGGTTAATAGTGCCTATGACCAAATTCCTATTCTTTGCACTCTGAAGATCAAAATATTCACAGCATCAAAATGTCCTGCTTCAGAACACATGTGGAAAAAAATTCTCAGGGGCCCATAAACATGGCAAGCAGGAATAGGATGGAATTTAAGAGTCTAATTAGGTGCTGACTGACAGCCAAGCAGATATATGATGACAAAGAGTGCCTTTCTTTCCTCCAGAGACTAATCTATTTTGAGCCCAAAGTGAGTAAAGCAAGCTTGTGTTGTCCAAGGGATTCCGCCATCATTCTGCTGGTCCCCAGTTATCTCTATCCGAAGTATACCCGGATATACTATATTATTGGAAGGAGAATAAAATAGGCAGGAGAGAACAGATTCTGAGGTTATCAGTTGGAATCTTGACAGGAAGAAGTCACATTTGTCTGCAACTTTGAAGAGAATTAAATAAAGGAACTACTTTCAGAGGCGCAGGTAGGGTTACAATTTAAGGATGCTATAACCCTACACTTGGGACTACCTGTAGCAGGATTCTTTGACGACCCTGGGCTAAAAGAGCACAAAGGCTGGGAATGTGTTACCAGAGCCTGGTGAGATAAGCGGGGAGAGAAAGGGGATCCATTGAGCTGGAACCTTGGAGTGAAATAGATCTTTTAAGAAATAGGATGATGAAGCCCAGCTGCTGATAGAATTCCCTTTCTCTCCTCCCATCACCTTATCTCTCTCCAGGATCTCCACTGACCAAACCAAATGAAGCCACAGTCACAGGAGCTCTGGTGAGTAGTATATAGAGGTCAGTCTCCTGAGTCATCAGTCAGAGAAAGTTGCCTAATAGACTAGAGGGGGAGGGGATGGAATATAGCTAGCACACTCCCCCAAGGGAGAATTCACACCCTACAGGGATACACAAGGCCCTCAAATCTGCAAAGAGAACAGATAGCCATTTGATAAAAATATCTAATTCAGCTGGACCTATAGTTTCAGTTCCTTGGTTAAAATGGGACTGAGTATTTCTAAGCATTTCACAGGAGGCCTGAGAACAAGTGACCAAGTACTGTTTCACAATTCCATACACTGAGCACTGGGTTAAGCGCTACTCCTGCTCAGAGTTGAACTTTTCAAATTTAAAACAAAAATTAAAAAAAAACCCTTTTTTCCATATTAAACATTCCAAACTTAAATGGACAGAAAAGTAGAGAAAGTAGATTCTGTTTTTCATGGCTTCGAACCCATGGAAAGAGAAAGAGGACTCGGAGCAGTCACCAAAGGTAGAAACACAACTCCAGGGAAGGAAGGGGAGAAGCATTGCCTTGTGCGGCTAAGGGTGGCATCCTTATCCTGGTTCATTACATCCTTCTGGACTGGCCCTCCCCTGCTTTCCCCTGGGCATCTCCCGCCATTCTGCCCTCACTCTCCAGGGGCCTGGGGCCCTGTCTTGGCTGGTGATGCCAGCTCTGCTTCTTCCCAACTCGGGTTTCCATCTGCTGCTTCCTCTGCCTTTACCATGCTTTCCTTTCTCCTTTCACTGTTTTTAACCCCTACCCCCCATCTCAGTTCAGCTCTCCTTTCCCAGGGGAAGCTTTTCCAGCTTTTCTAATGAGGTCAAAGGCCCTGTGGCACACTTCCATAGCACCTGGAGCCTTTCCTGCGTGGAAGCACCTTCCCATATTTAGGTGTGGCTGTCTGTCTAGCTGGCCAAAGTGTCACCTGTGCCTTTGTGCACCACTGCATTTCCAGGGCCTCATGTACTATCTCGTGTGTGGAAAGCACCCGATTATTGGTGAATGAATGAGTCTTCCCCACAAAAGTACATTTTTTTTCATTGAAGGGACAGTCTAAGTTTTTTTTTTTTGAAAAGGGAGATTCTTTTTTTTTTTTTAAGATTTTATTTATTTATTTTTAGAGAGAGGGGAAGGGAGGGAAAAGGAGAGGAAGAGAAACAGCAATGTATGGTTGCCTCTCACATGGCCCTCACTGAGGACCTGGCCTGCAACCCAGGCATGTGCCCTGACTGGGAATCAAACTGGGACCCTCTGGTTCCCAGCCCATGCCCAATCCACTGAGCTACACCAGCCAGATTTTTTTTTTTTTTTAAATATATACAATATACAAATTTGGGTTTTTTTTCCTGAGAATTAAATTATGATGAACTTCTCAATTCTCTGAAAGTTCATCCTTTTTTTTCTTATATTCCTTACAAGAAAATATTTAATGAGGATTTTTAAAAAATAACCTGCAAATTATGCTTAAGACTCATACATATCCAATTTGATCTCGTAGTCCATGTTTAGCATAACTGCTGCTCTAAGAAATTACTTACAGGCACTCCAGGAAGGAAAGAATTAACCAACATTCTGGGTTCCATTTACTAATGCACAAAGGTAACTACATGAGTCTTTAATAATTTTCAATAAGGCCTTCAATTATCAAGAATGGGTGGTTACCTTCTGGTTACCTGAGGTTGTACTGGAACTCAAGCCCAGTTATTTTTTATAAAAGGTTTTAAAATCTTTCATTTGCATGGTAAGCAACAACTCCTTCTATGATTCTCTTATCTTAATGCTTAAATACCTATTTGTTGCTAAAAAAAAATTGGTCAAACTTCCACTTCATTTTATGTCCAATTCAAAATCTATCTTGACCCAGTGATCCCACTTCTGGGAATATATCCTAAGAAACTCAAACATTAATTCAAAAGAACATATGCATCCCTATGTTCATTGCAGCATTATTTACAATCACCAAGATATGGAAGGAACCCAAGGGTCCATCAGTAGATGAGTAGATAAAACAACTATAGGACATTTACAGAATGGAATACTACTTGGCTATAAAAAAAGAAGAAAGTTTTATGCTTTGCAACAGTATGGATAGACCTGGAGAAAATTATGCTAAGTAAAATAAGGCAGTCGGAGAAGGACAAATACCATATGATTTCATTCATATGTGGAATCTAATGAACAAACTGAACTAACAGGAAAATGGAGACAGACTCATAGACAGCAGGATGACAGCTAAGGAAATAGAGGGATTGAACAAAAAAGGAAAAAGGGCTCAGACATGACAACAGTGTGGTTATTGCTGGGGGGAGGGGGTGTTAGGGGACTAAATGGTAATGGAAAAAAATAAAATAAAAATCATTTAAAAAATCTATTTGTCACATGTGCTAGGGGCCATGCATATGTGTGTTCTCTCTGGTCCCTGTTTGTCTCTGAATCCCATAAAGTCTGGTAGAGTAGACAGCACCTGGAGGCATCAGAAAGGGTTTGGCAAATGAATAACAAAAAAGGAGAAAGGGAGCTGACAGCTGTTGAACACTTAGTATGTAGCAATAAGAAAAATGACAAATGTCAATCAGAGTTTTATGTCACAGGTACTCTGCTAATGCACAGTCTGTACATGACTTCATGATCCTCTCAATAATCTAATGAGGTGAGATAAATTTTGACCACACACAGACAGATTAAGTAATTTGTTGAAGGCTGTGCAGCCAGAGCTGGGATTTGTTTAGAAGGCTTCAACACCATCTTCCTGCTTCTTAGATTATCAGGATTAAATGACATGGGTCAGCAGGAGCAGGGGGGTGTTCAAAACTTTATTTTAGACATAAAATACTTACTAAAAGCAAAGTGTTACATACAGCCCAATATTGGGTAGAAAGAAAAGGAGGGAAGCTTATAGAGAGTGTCGAACCCAGAACCCCATCCAGCCCCTCCAAGTTCTGGTGTTGCATCTGAAGGAGTTCTAGCAATCTCTTCAGCAAAATCTGGCAAAAGATGTTATAAGTTAAGAAACTAGAGCTGCAGTGCCAAGGTTAATCATCTAAATAAATGATAGAGCAGTAATTTAAAGCTTGGTTAGCTTGATTCCAATGTTCACTTACACACATGGACAGATGGATGTTGCCAGAATAGTTACTTTTTAAAGTATATTAAAACTAACCCAAAATACCAGTTGTATTTAGACTATTTTCATGCAAAGACAGATTTGGAGTTAACACAGTGTTTCCAAGTTACCCAAGATAAAATGCACCAGAAGATACTAATTATGTATTAAATAAATGCTGAAGTGGCAAACACTTGGCAAGATCATCCTAAATGTACCAAGCTAAATCCTAGATCTAGGGTCACAAATGCAAAAAAGTTCTGTGTAAATAAAAGCAAGCTACTTGCAGTCCTCTACGCATGTATATGCTGTGCATATGCAGCCTTGCAGCCGGGTTTTTAGATATACCTATATTTCCCTCAACCACAAAATCAACAGTGACGACCTCAGTCCTTTAGCATCTTCATTCCATTATACATCGATGGTAATACTATCTGCATACGTCTCCCAAACCAGAAAAGAACAAATAGACTGTCAGAATATATTTCCTTGCTTCTGTACATAATCCTTTGTAATGATCTGATACCTCGAGATTTAGAATCTATATTCTGTCTCTCTGTATTTAAAAGGGTTACTATCAGATTTGGAACAGTCTACCAGGGCTCTTAAAAGTATGTTTCTGAAGCATGGCTCTCACCAAAACAATGATCTGTGGTCAAACATGTTTGGACAATGCCCCATGTTATACACGCACTGTGGAAATTTACAATTACACTAAAGAGTTTAAGAAGTCCTGGGCAAATATACTTTGGTAACTGGACATGCATTCCCAAAACATATTTCACTAAGAACCAGTTTTTTTTCAAATACTTCCTTTTACAATCCTCGAGATCACATTTTAGGAAACGCTGCATGGGAGTAGAGATGGTCTGGAGTGCATATCTGCCGCAAGATTGAGAAAGAAAAATCAGGACGCTTGCCCTCCGACAACCCCATTGCATCCACCCCTCTTTACTTCATAGTTGTCTGTCTCCACCTCCAACAAATGTTTTTGTTTTCTGATTACTTTAAACCTTAAAATGGGAGAAAACAGTATGAATAAATAAGCATACTAACTAACAGCCAATTAATGTTTTGTGCTTGCCTTCATGTTGAATCTCTATCTTCACAGCCTGGCTCTGCTTCAGGCCAGAAGCTGAAGGCCTGCTGATTTTCACCTCCTCATCCAGACACCACTGCGGTCCAGTCCAGTCCCCTCGCTTCACTAGCTAATGCTCTGACTCTCCCAGGTGGAAGAAATAAGGAGAGGAGAGCGCCTCCTTGTGCTGCCTCTGTCAGATGTCACATGTGCGCCATCATCTTTTATTTTGGGTGGTCGAAAAAGAAAAGTTTAGGTCTATTCATATTGAAATATAAGACGCTTTCAGTTTCAATTCCATGTAAGATTTTTTTCATCTATTATACTAAAGGATCTACAACAACTAGATTAATCAACCAAAAAGTACATTTTAAAGATTCTATAAAAGCACTTTATAAAAATAAGACTATCTTTGGGGGGATTTTTCTTTGACCTAGAGGGAGTTGAAAAAATAAAATCAGGAAAAATATTCAGTTCTCTAAAAGGAAAAGAACTTCACCAATGATCTTAGAAGGTGTGTGTGTGTGTGTGGAGGGGGAGGGGTGTGAAATAACTTAATTACTCAGAGTAATTAAAGCTGTAAGGGTAAAGGTGGGAAAAATATATAAAATAACCGATAACTTCACTCTGTTCACTTGGCCTTAATTCAAATCAAAACTCTTTTCCACTGCATTATTTCAAACAATTTACCAGAAAGGTAAAAGAGAAAAATGTGTATTCTTTATGTAACCCACAGCATATATAACAAAAACTGCAATGTTATCATCCGCCGATTATGATGCTCCAGTTTATTTTTAAAATAGCCCAGAATTGCACATGCTCACGAAGTGGCCCTAGAGGCTGCAAATCTTGCAATACTGATTTTCCCCAACAGCTTCCCTCTGCCCCCTCATGTGTTTATCTGATAACTCAACATGGTCCCCTATAAAACGTCTCTTCAGCAATGAACACCCAGGAAAACTAATCCTGTCAAAAAGCAAGCAGAAGAGTCTGCTATTTTCACTTTCTGCAGAATGAGGCAGAAATATTCCTTTTGGGATAGTCATCCAATACCTGAATCCTTTGAATACTCCATAGCAGGTAATTTAATGTTTTCAGGAAGGATGCGAGTTAAAAGCATCACTAACAAAGAGTATGAGTGGGTCAGAGGCTAGAATTATGTCCAACCTTAGAGCTTTTAGATATAAACTCATGCAGAAGGGCCTCAGCAATGATGAAAACACTCACTGAAGGAAGTGAGATTTGGAGATATGAAGTTACCCTTCCAAGGTCTAGAAAGAATGAGACTAGCCTCTGGTTCTCTAGCTCCTCAGTCCAGGGCTCCTTCCCCCCACCTACGTTTTCTTTTTCCCTCTCCTTCTGCCCCTTAACCTCCCTGACAAATGCTCAAAGCCTCACTTAGGATAGTTCCTTACTCAAAATAACAAGGGCTTGCTAAAGGAAGAAAAAGTTTGAGACATAGATTCTAATTAACCGCCTTTGATTGCTGGGTAACTCAAGTTTCCAGAAAATGATTCTAGCAATTATGTGTTATTTATTTAAATCCAACCCTTGTTCTAAAAATAATTTGATATGTTTTGCAGAAATACATAAAATACAACCAGCTAAAAATAAATACAATGGAGAAATCATTGCAAAGGCAAAGGAAAAAGAGGAAACTCTAGCCTAATTAAAAGTACCCATGGTAGAATCTCATGGAAAGGGCAACAAAGTATCAATACTCCAAAACAAATCTCCTGGAGAAATTGCCATACGCCAAAAAAGCAAGTTATATAACTAGTGGCTCAACAGCAGACACCATAACCAATGCAATGATAGTAACAACCCATCAGAAATATGCTTTGGATTGGAATGAAATGTCAACAAGAGTTTGTGGAAAGGAATGAGACATGAACTTTCCTTTATCATGTCTAATATGCAGGGTTTAGATTTCTGCAACTAGTCTGTCCAAAGCCTTGAAAGGCTAGCAATGCAAAGAGAAAAAATATGAGAGAAGAAAGAGGACAGAGAATTACAGAAAAGGGTGAGGCAGAGGGAACCACAACAGGCTGATGTCAATCTAGGTATCATTTGTTAAGGAACTAAAAATAATTTATTGTATAATTGGAGGTTCACATTCATACATCACCTGGACTCATTGCACTTTTGTTACGTTATAATGCAATATAGTATAAATCAATTGGCTCAGAATTTAAAATTAGAGCCCAATTACCTGTCTAAAAGAATCATAAATTGAACTTGTATTTTTCTAATAAGGTTAACAACTCATGATACCAGCTTAATGCTCAGGAAAATCAATTTTCTAGGCTTAAGAACAATTGTGCATGGTATTTTATCACCCTGGTCTAATGCACCAGGTCAAAAGGCTGGGGGTAGCGGGGTGCAGTGGTTAGGGAAGGGTGGGAGCCTAAAGCAGAACAAATAAATACACACCCATACACAACACCATACAAATATAATACATTTTTAATAAAATTCCATTTTAATAAAATTCTGCTTGAGAACCAATAGGATAAGCATGCAAAGATATACATACAAGATTCTTCATTGAAGCATTGCTTCTAAGAGCCAAAGTTGGAAGCAAACTAAAAGTTCATCAGAATGGATGGTTTAAGTAAACTGTATTTCACCCATACAGAGTAACACTACGCTGGAATTATAGATGATGATGTACAATTCTACTGACATGGCGAATTGCAAAGAAAATTAACAAAACAGTATTACTGGGCGTACAGATTTGGGTGGTGTGCGTGTGCATGTGTGGGTGTGCACACAGTGTTGGTGTGCATGTGCACGCAGAACGAAGTCTGGGAGAAAAGTGCTCTCTGGTGGGATAAGTGATATATACTGTTTAAAAATACTTTTTCTGTGGTGTTGGATTTTGAATTTTAGTTTTATTAAATAGACAGGTATTCCTTTTATAATTTGAAAAGAGAGCATTTTCTATTTTGGGTATTTTTTAAAGTAGGAAAGACAGGAGGGAGAGCAGCAACACAGAAAGAGCAGAGCCTACCAGGGCCCACGGGGCTTTCGCTGCACAGAGCACCAGCACCTGTCCTGAAATGATGCGGTTTCCACACAGAACTCCACGGACTGGCACATGGTAATGAGGAGGAGAAACAAACACACCCCAATGAATCATTTGTACGCCTACCTTTATGTTGTGGGTCAAAAAACTCAGTCCACATTTCGCGTCTGAGGGTAAACTGTGTGCATACTGTGCCTTTCAGGTAAAAAGTACAGCTAGAAACCTCAGGAACTGTGCTTTCTACACTGGGTTTGTCAGTGCCTCTATTTTCTCATCTTCCAAATGGACAGGTATGTAAAACTGTTACTTCACAAAACCAGTGTTCTCCTTTCAGAGCACAGAAATTGCCGGAGACACACTATTAGAGCACACGCTTCTCAGTGAGTCATTTCTGTATCTGAGTTTCATCTGGTCTTTGTCAGAGTAAGATATTTGCACAGTCAGAGCAAAAGACCTAGAAAGACCTCAGAGATCATCTAGTTCAATGTCCTCATTTTTCACAAGAGAAAACTGAGACCTTTACCAAGGGGCCAGCCAGGACTAAAACCGAAGCTTTGACTCCACTCCACTGTTTATCACTGTGTGACTAATTCCATTCAGAGTCACAGATGCCACTGCAGTGTCCCCTTTCTAGAGAATCAAAATATTTAGCTAATATTGACACAAATCAGGCTTTGGAATCAGGCATGCGATGTAGAGAGAAAGAGAGCAAAAAGCAGCAAATCGCACGTAATACAGCAGTGAGCTTTTCCTGATGCATCTGAGAGATACTTTCAATAATGGAAAACACTTCATACACCAATTTTTACAGTCCACTCTAGGTTCTGTGATAGAAAAGGTAAAAAGTTCAGGGGAAAGAAGCCATATGGGTTATTTGGTGACACTTTTAAAAGGTTTACTTTCAGAAGTACATAATTTAAAGTGTTTTTTTTTTCCCTTCCAATCAAGTATATCCACTACAAAACCCTGGAAAATAAAACAGTAATAATAAGCAGGAAAAAAATAATCTCACACAATTCAACCAACAAGAGGCAACCACAGTTAAACTTTTAGTATAGTTCCTTCTAGCTCTTTTTCTTTTCCTTTTTGAATGGTTGAGATCTTAATACATATATCATCTCTAGATTTTCTTTTTACCTAAAAGACACCCATGAAGTTTAACAATTCATTAAAAACTATTTATAAACATCATTTTAATGTGTTAACAATATCATATCCCATGGTATGTATGTGCCAAACTTTAAACTTTTTTCTTTATGCATATCATTTAGGGTTTTTCTATTATTTATAATGCTACAATGAACATTTTGAGGAAGAAACTATGATCTTAACTTCTGATTATTTTCTTAACTTCAATTTCTAAGATGGGGAAGCACTAGGTTAAATACTATAAACATTTTAAGTACCCGAAAGTTGGCACCAAATTTTGTTCTTCCTACCAAAAGTATATAAAAGCACCCATTTTATAGTGGTCCTCAGTAATTACCATATTTTAAAATCTTTGTTAATTTTATAGTTGACGTAGATACTGATTTAAAGTTGAATACCTCTGACATTGAACAGTATCATACATTCACTGGACACTGCTTCTCCTTGTCACATCGACTCTTGAGATCTTGCCCATTCATTCATCTACTCAGAAAGAAGGAAAACATTTTGATAAAAGACATCCAATAATGTTTTCTTCAATAAATAAAAAATTGAAACTTTTCAAAAAGTTAATAACCTTGCTAAGAACCCAAAAACTCCTCACATGATTAGTTAATGTAGAGAAAATAGCAGAATACCCTCCTTTTTTTTTTTTTTAGTATATGTTGTATGGACTCCATTCAGTTAACATGTTTGTGTAACTTTCTGTGACTGCTGATTACAAGCATCAGATTAACAAAAGGTTGAAAGTAAAATGAAGAGCTACATGGCATTTCTCCAGCATGTGCTATATGAAAATCACCAACTCTCTTTTTTAAAAGAATGTGTTCTTTTTCACACAGGTGACTGAGCAAACCCATTACCTCCTTTCCAAAGTGCTTTCTAAATAATACCAAATGAGTACAAAGGTGTATACCCATAACCACAAGGAGAATGGGAAGAAGCTGTTAGAAGATGAGTGATTTCAGTAAGTCTGTTGACTTATGAACCGCAGCAAAGGAAACCACAGCCTAAAAGGAATTTCAGCAAAGGAGAGAACAGACCTTCCTGAGAGTACCCCCAAAAGACTCAGGTCCCAGAAACAGCAGGTGGAATAGAGGATGAAAGAAGTGGGTGGGCGTTACCGCAGGTCAGTATATGTAACATTGACTGCCCTTTCTTGTGCCTCTCCACGTGGACTGGCTTGGCTCCAGGTTCAAGGCAGTAAAAATGTGCTTGGAGAATAAGCAGGGCACTTTTCATGCGTGTTGAAGCCTCACTCTGTAAGTCATATTCCCCCAATGGCCATGTGCACATTCTAAACTTCAGCCTTCAAGTGGGCCATGTACAAAATCATCCACTTGTTGAAGGCTCACAAATAGCCCTTCTATTGCCTCATTCTGTCATATGAACCACAGATGACCTAGAATCTAATATGCCAAGAAAGACCACAACAGAAAAAGAAAGTGAGCAAGCAAAACAACAGAAAACATGCCACCAAGGGAACAATGCAATTTAGGAAAAATGTATAAATTTTAAAAAGAAAATTCATTTAATATCTTCCAGAATGATTTGAGGAGATTTGGTAACTGCAAAACAAAAACAGAATTATATTCAAAAGAAACAATCTCTTGGGAATTATATGATTGATTGAAGAAAAAACTCAATAGAAAGCTTGATGGCAAAGCTGGAGAAATCTCCTAGACTATATACTAAGTACACGATATGTGAGGAAAAAGTAAGATAGACAGATGATTAAACCAGAGGGACTAAGTGTGGGCTAATAGGAGTATCAGAATGAGAAATAAGAAACTGGAGTGGAGGAAATTATCAATGAAATTACACCAGTAAACGTCCCAGAGATAAAAGGAGATGTGAATCTTTAAGAGAGGAATCCATTCAGTTCCAAGGAGAATTAACTGTGAATTATTAGAAAGCCAAGGTTTAAGAGAAATTCCTAATAGCCTACTAAAACACACACACACACACAAATGGGGGAAGTGTGGCCTATAAAAAAGTAAGGATCAAAGTAACATCAGATTTCTAAGTAGCAGTGTTAGATGCTAAAAGACAGTAGTGAAAATTATTTTCAATGCAAAAGTCTACTCCCAAACTACCAATCATGTTTGAGGGCAAACTGAAAAATCACAAACTTGCAAGGACTCAGATTTTACCTCCCATTAACCCTTTCTTGGAAAGTTACTAGCAAAATTTGAAGGTAAGTCAATAAGAGAAAGCACATTGGATCCAGCAAAGAGTGAATCCAACTTGGGAGAGCAATTGGGGAATCCCAGGCTACTTCCGTCCAGCAGGTCTAGAGAACAACCTGTGTAAATGAGAGTGAAACGGAGATCTACAGGAAAGAGGGAGAACCAGCAGAACAGAGAGGACAATTATGAGCTTCGAAAAACTTGGTCTGGTTAAGGCACACACTCCAGAAAGGCAGGAGCACATAAGAAATTCCAGTAAGTAAATAAATAAATAGATAGATAGATAAATAAGTAAGTAACTTTATAAGAAAGATTTGAAATATATCACACATGCTAGAAGATGGAATGATTTTGACAAAACAACAAAAGCAGAGGACCTATTTGACCGTGACTCCAGGCACAGTCTCCTGCGTGTATCACAGGAGCTGTGACACTGTAACCATAGAAACCACTTGGGTCTGCAGTAAATAATTTAGTAAAGTACTAATTATGTAAATCCTTTGCATTATTTTCAACTTTATAAAAATCATAAAGAAAGACCACTTCAGTGACAGAGCAAACGTAAGTGAAACTTGACAACACGAAATAACGCTATAGCTGACTGAGAATGAAAAGTGGAAGAGGAAAAATAGTAAAGAAAGGGGTCTGAGAGCTCATATCTCATCTCCAGTGAGGAGGTAAGAGATATTGACTAGATGGATGGATCAATAAGGGGAGCTTTAATACGATTTAGATGTGGCAAGACCAATGGAAGTTGAGAATAATGTCACGTTATAGTGAGAAATGTGAAAAGTTGAGTTAAGTAAGCTAAATCCTTCTCTTTCTTAAAAGAAAATCAGTAGATAACACATAAAATGGATAAAATATTAACTATGAATATGAAGATAAAACCAGGAATAGGTTACAGAGGCTGCACTTATGGAGTGCAACGAGAGGGGGAAAGATGGAGTTGGGATCTGTTACTTTTCATTATAAGTGTTTCAAAAACTATTTGATTTGTAAACTATGCACAGGTTAGTGCTTTCATAAAAACGAAACAAAAAAGAAAGTCATAAAAAGAGCAAGGGCATTGTGACAAGCTCTTTCAATAAACACAAAAGTAAATAAAATTGAGCCTGGATGAACTGTTGCCTTCTGAGCCTCTGGACAACTCCGGAGGAAGAGTGGATTTCATATAACTAGATTTATTTATAATAAACAGGGAGCAAATGCAGTGTATGGAAATGAAACACATCATTTTTCCCCCAACAGAACCATTAAGCTTTCATTAGGACTTAATGACAGGATGACATTCTGGAGTTTGGAGGGTAAGCACATTCCTCTCATTATCAAATCAAAGATTATCCCTTATCAAGAGGGACTCTTTCCTTTATCCCGCATTGTCCCTGCACACAAACCCTGTAAGCTCCTTCATGACCCTAGATAGGATGGAAATTGAACAAAATGTTCCCTAGTGCTAATTGTACGTTCTCTCATTTCCTCTCGATTGCTGCCACCTAGCCGTTTCATATTAATATCCCCCAAAATGGACAGCAAGTGCACATTTTAATAGCCAGCTAGGTACATTTCCCAGAATGTATGTTTTAATGGGCTCCTTGTTGGAAGGTTTTCAAGACAGCAGCAATTCAACGTTTCGGCTGCCATGCCTGTCTGTCTTGAAGGCCTGGCATCCATGTTATTTAGAACGACCAGGCTAAACGTGTTACTGCACCCTGTGTTCACAGAGAGGCTGGTTCTGAGTTCAATTACAGTCCCTCGCAGTTTAAATGATAGCCACTGTGCTGTAATCTAAAATAAATTGCTTTTTTCAAGAAGCCATGTAAGCTTTTGCACTGCAACTTAGCAGAGCTGCTGGTTTTATCTCATCTGAAATTCAAGCAGAGTACAAAAGCTGGGTCTCTGAAACCCTGGTTTTCCCTTGAACGGTGTCCTTGTACACTTCTGTGGCTCTCTGTTTATACAAAAATCCCATCCTGGAACTAGATTTATGGAAAAGTGATGTTGAGTTTCCATTTTTTATGCAAGTCATCGCTTGTTTTGTTTTTCTATGCAAACCTCACACTTTGCCCAGGCTCTTTTCAAAGAACTATATTACTGGGGGCAAGATTTGTTCCTGTTCTCACAGCCGGACAGCTTATCTGCCACCATGGGCCAAGACAACAAGGTGTGGGCAGTTTGGCTCCCAAATGAATCTGGATACCTCTGCAACCCTTTGTTCAATTTACCTCCCTCTCTCCATGGGAAAAGGAAAGAAATGACCAGGACTCAAAACCTGAAGTGGAAATCCTGCCTTTCCCCACTCCTTGCATGCATATGAATATTCCCCAAAGTCTCATAGTGAAAAATTCAAGCTGACAACTGTGTCCTCCTGAGCATGTCCAGGCCCAGTGCCTGGGGAGGAGCACATTTGCATCCGCATCTCTCTGATAGAGATGGCTTCAGATCCCTTCAATGCCTTTCCACAAAGGCAATTAGAAAGGTTTCCAATGTTCAGTATATTCTTTCAGATTTAACAAGGCAACAAACACTGCTGTTTTCCTGTCAGTCACCAAGAGCAAATTGCCCTTCCAAAAGATTTCTCATGTTTACAAAAATAATCCATCAATACTTTCCCCTTTCAGATATTTTTCTTTCTATTGAGATTGTAAGCGATTGGTTTGGGGTGTGCTACATGGTATGTGCTCAGCAGCTTTTCTCTGAAGGGGGGAACTTCTTTATGTCCATCAAGAAAGACAATCAGATCCAAAAAACAATGAAATGAACAACTTAGACCAATTCAAACCAAAGCTTAGAGCCGCTGTGAAGACAACGGAGCTCTATTCCTTCCCATCACGTGCACACAACTGTGCCAACATGGAAGACAGAATGTTCTTCCTGAACCGTGTGAATCCCACACTTGTTTTGCATGGATGCTTTGAGCCCTGATAACCAGAGAGAAGCAAAGTGCACAGGTTCTTGACCGGGTGGAATTAAGAAATGAGGAGGCAGTGAAGTTTCTTCAATGTCCCAGTGACTGGGGCAATATTTCCATTTGGGAGACATCCTAAATGTTGCTGAAAGTTTTGCGATGTGTTTGCTATCTCCACACAACAAAGAATTGTCCTGCCCTGAGTACCAATAGGTTGCCTTTGGGAACGCTGACCTTGGTTAGGAGGAAGTCAATGCTGCAATAAAGTAAAATGAGCTCACTGCCCTGGGTCCCTCATTTTCTCATTTTGCAAACCCTGGGCTGCTGGCAGATAGTCAGAGACAGAAGGAATCATCTAGTGTTTTAATTAAGTTAAGTCATGTAGTGATTCAACAAATACATGCAGTGCAATTAATGCTATATATGTATCAGATAATAATATCCCCTTTAAGAAAGCTGAAAATGCCATTTTTTCCCCCATAAAGTTCTTCCTAATGCCTTCAGCTATAAGTAATCTGTAAAGAGAGAGGGTTGCCTGTTAGTTAGGGATGTAGATGCTGGAGCCAAAATCTTGATTTCTGAACAAGGTTCTATGACTTACTAGACTTTGTGATCTTGGACTGGTTGCTTAATCTCACTGTGTCTTGATTTCCACATTTGAAAATTGGGATAATATTGCTGCCTGCCTCATAAACTTTTTTGAGGACTAAACAGAGTTACTGATACAAAGTTATTAAAACAGTGCACATAAGTGCTCAAAGAGTGATATATATATGTCAAAAATGGATACATAGGTAAATTTTTAAAGCAGATTATACATTTCATTTTAATTGAAATCACTGTTGAGAAATAATACAGAGAGATCCTGTGTACACCTCATCCAGTTTCCCCTAGTGGTAACTCTTTGCAAAAGCATAGCACAATAGCAAACCAGGACATTGACACTGATATGATACACCAAGCTTATTTAGAGTTCCCTCAAATCCCAGTGTGTGTGCGTGTGTATGTATTAAGTTCTATATGATATTACAACCTATGTAGGCTCATGTATCTACCACCACAGTCAAGATATTTAGCAGTTCTATCACCACACGGATTTTTCATATTGTGCCTTTGTTAACACACCCTTGCATATCTGGAGTAAATTCCATTTGTTCATGGTACATAATTCATTTTACACATTGTTGAATTTGATTTGCTAATATTTTTGTTGACTATTTTTATGCCAAAGCTCACAAAACCTGTTGGACTATAATTCTTTCCCCCTCCCACCCTCTCTCTCTTTCTCTATCTCTCTCATTCTCTTCCTTCCTTCCTTCCTTCCTTCCTTCCTTCATCTCTATGGTCTTCACCTTGTTTTGGTATCAGGACAATGCTAGCTTCATAAAATGAGTGAGAAGTGTCCCTGCCTCTTCTGTTTTCTGGAAGAGATTGTGTAAAATTGGTGTTAATTCTTTTTTAAACATTTGATAGACTTTTACAGCACAACCATGTGGTCCTGGAGAGTTTATTTTTGGGAGACTTTTAAGTACTAATTCAATTTCTTCTCTGTTTATCTTTTCTTGCTTCCTGTAAATTACTTCAACATTTTTAGGATTTCATCTTGATTTTTTAAAAGATTTTATTTATTTATTTTTAGAGAGAAGGGAAGGGAGGGAGAAAGAGAGGGAAAGAAACACCAATGTGTGGTTGCCTCTCATGCTCCCCCTACTGGGGACCTGGCCTGCAAGCCAGGAGTGTGCCCTGACTGGGAATCGAACCTGTGACCCTTTGGTTCACAAGCTCACGCTCAATCCACTGAGCTACACCAGCAAGGGCAGGATTTCATCTAGATTTAAAGTAGTTTTGACGTACTTCTTTGTATAGTTTTTATAGCTCTGGGCATTTCATAGTCTAATATGTGACTTATCTAATTTACTAGTATCAACATTTTACTAGTGTGGAAACCCCACTTCCATTTAAATTCCTTTACTTTTTCTACTTTTAAATAAGTATCAGATGGTGTTATAATTTTTGTTTCAATCATCAAATATGATTTGTAAAACTCATAAAGAAAATAATGGTTTTTTTAATGAAAGAAATGGATTACTGAAAGCCAATCTTAAGGAGTAGATCTGCTAACAACCACTTCATTCAGTTTTCCTTCATCCAAGAATATTTTTATTTCTCCTTCATTCCTAGAAGATAGTTTTGCCAGATACAAAATTCACCATTGACAGTTCTTTCAATATTTGAACAATATTGTGTCCCTTCCTTCTGTCTCCACTGTATAAGATGAGAAATTGCTGTCATTGGAATTGGCATTCCTTTATAGGTAATGTGTCATTTTTCTATGACTTCTTTCAAGATTTTTTCCTCTTTGGATTTCATTTTCTGAAGCTTAATTATGATGCATCTTGGATTTCTTTGGGTTTACTATGTTAGGGGTTCATTCAGCTTCTTGGATCTATAGGTTTGTGTATTTCACCAAATTTGGGAAATTTTTTAGCCATTATTTCTTCCAATACTCTTTTAGACCATTCTTTTTCTCCTCTTCCTCTGGGACTCTAATGCTATGAATGTTGGACCTTCCGTTACTGTGCAGAGGTCCTACTTATTTTCTCAGCCTATTTTTCTCTTTCTTGTTCACGATGAGTAGATTCTACTATTTTTTCCCCATGTGCAGTAATTCTATTATTTCTCGTGTCTAAACTACTATTGATAATATCCAGGAATGTTTTTATTTCTGTTATTGTAATTTTCAGTTTTTTAATTTCTATTTGGTTGTTTTATAAATTCTATTTTTTCTGATTTCCTATTTTTATTTACATAGGAAAAATTTGTAATTGAATGATACCATTTACGTGATAGTTGCTTTGAAATCCATATCATATCATTCTAACACCTGCTCAATCTTGGTATGGCATCAGTTGTTCTTTTCTCATTCAATTGGCAATATTCTTAGTTCTTAGTGTGATGGGTGGTTTTTAAATTACGTCCTGAATATTTTGCTTATTATGTTAGGAGACTTTGGTTCCAATTAAACCTTTTATCACATGGGTGTTGGCTACTTTTATGGGCTATGGTTCCAATGGCACTCTAATGTCCACAGTCTTAGAGATGTTGTTTGGGTCTGCTTGATGTATCTGTGATACTGGGACTCACACTGATTGCTTCATTCATACCACTGCCTCAGGCAGGGCTCACTTGGTGGGAGAGGGACTTGGTGAGAAACTCTCTTCAGTGTCCCAAGCTGCCTGGGTGTCTCTGAGCAAGAGAGAAGCCTTTCAGCCATATGGGGACAAAGAGACTTCCTGGAATGGGCCACCTACTGTGGCTGCATCCCGTGGAGGTTCTGCTTGCTTGCTGCAATGCCTCTGGGCAAGTGAGAAGCACCCGAGGGCTGCAGAGGAAAGGTGCCTTCCTAGATTAGTCCACTTGCAGTAGCTGAGACTCTCTTGCTCTTCTACCTGATGGCCTCAGTATTTCTTGTTGGAAAGGAGAGTGTCAGGCCCAGTGGGGAAGAACAGCACTTCCTCTGGCCAACTATTCAATATTTTGGTGAAGTTTTCATTAATCCCCCTTGTTGGTGTCCAACATGTATGATGTTGCCAGAAAGATCCCCGTTCCATCAAGGAAAGAAATCGGCCTCCCTGGGCTTCCTCCTGTCACTGACTTGGGAGTCAGGAAACACCTGGTCTGGGTGGTTTATTCTTTTGGGCAGGAGGACTCTGGTTACCCTGCTGCTGTGCTGCTCTTCTAATCCTGGGGTCTCAAACCAGCTCACCTTCTCATCACCTTCCAGAGTTCCCATTTGTCATCTCTCTTCATGTACAGAGTCCATAGTTGTGCTTAATGGGAAGAGCAGGGAAAAGTGAGTCTACAACATCTTTGTTAGGCAAGAAGTCCCTGTTTACTATATTTTTAATTGTATATTTCCATTCAGGTTTTTTATGACACTTTACCCTTTTTGACCTTACATTTATTTGTGTACATCTATAGCTACTAAGATTTAAAACTTCTTAAGAATTTTTCTTTCTATATTTTACAGTACCTTGAACAGAGTAGGTTCTCCCTTAAAAGCTCTTTGATTGAATACATGTGTGAATGAATGAATGCTTATGTATATTTTATTTGAAGCTGTACAATGGGGCAAGACCTACCTGTTAAGAGGATGGTTGTTGGCAGAATGTAAGCATGACTTACATCCCGGCCCTGTAAATAGTGAAGTAACAGTGAGAATCCTGCTCACTGTGATTACTGAAACATGACTCAGAACACATGCTCACTTGGTCATAAGCTTCTTCCAGTCATCACACTCATTTTTCTGCTTCCATAAGACTAGAAAATGTGCTAATGCTGGGACAGACCTTCCCACTATCATTTCCTATATTACTCTCCTTTAGCCTATATTCCTGAGCACACACACACACATTTCAAGCACTCATAGAAGGTGAGAAGTCAAAAAGGAAAATGTCATTTTCTTTCTAGGAATGAAACCATCACATCTCCAATAAAAGATGAGTATGAAACAGTGATGCTTAATAACAAATGTCAAAGGGAATATATCACAGGGAACCCAAGGTTTTTAAAGCTCATAGAAATATTACTAAAGATGGCATTTAAGAGTTGGAGGGCTCTAGGTAGGGAATGCAATGGAATGTGAGGTCAGCTCCTTGCTTGGGTGCAAAAGTAAGACTGATGGGTAACAAGCAAGAAGAAACCCTGGGAAACTGAGTTCTCCCACAGAACAGGAAAGAATTGGAAACGAGGGCTTTAAGATAGAAGATACTGATGCCGCCCTGGCTGGTGTAGCTCAGTGGATTGAGCGCGGGCTGCGAACCAAAGGGTCGCTGGTTCGATTCCCAGTCAGGGCACATGCCTGGGTTGCAGGCTGGATCCCCAGTGGGGGCCACATGAGAGGCAACCACACATTGATGTTTCTCTCCCTCTCTTTCTCCCTCCCTTCCCTTCTGTGTAAAAATAAATAAATAAAATCTTAAAAAAAAAAAAGAAAAGAAAATACTGGTGCCTGGCCTCCCATTTGCAATCATACTATTGTTATCAATTGCTTTGAGCTCTTAGTCTTTCAAGGTTCCTCGGTACTTGACCCTTATATTTGCTGCATAAATCTACCTCCAGTTTGGTTTTTTGCTTTGCTTTGATTTTTGACAGACAGAAGTTTTTGTTTTTAATGGAGTAAAATCTATTACTCTTTTCTTTTATGAGCTCTTCTTTTTGCCTTTAAGTTTATAAGGTCTTCTCTCACTGTAGTTGGAATAAATGTGCATTTCTATTCTGGTTTTTTTCATGATTGATTTTATATAGTTATCGCTTTAATCCAGCTGGAATTAATTTTAGGGTACAGTGTGAGAGAGACTATAATTCTTCCAATTGAACTGCATTCTTGACAAGTAAAAAATAAGTCTTCTAAAAGTAGAAAACTCAGCCTGGACACATGGTGCTCAGCTCTCTGACGTAGGAATGGAATGAATGAGACTCTTTTCTCAGACACCTGAAAACCTCACCCTGTATTATGGAGTTCTTAAGACAACCTTCCTTACTTCGCAATGCCTCTTTTCTGTAGAGTGGGGACACAAATATCATCCACTGTGTCCCCCAGGACAAGACAATTTCATAAGCTCAACTCTTCTGAGCACATTTTCTGTAGAAAATTTTCCTTTACTTGTTACACTGCACATACAGGGCCCTCCTAGAGAACGTCACCAGTGGAAACAGAACTTCAGAAAACATGAAATGAGCTATCAAGGGCTTCCCTATTTGGGGGATGGACTCAGAAAAAAACTAAGTGTTGGTATTTAGAACTTATTTGATGTTTGTTCTCAGAGTCCAAAGTTGTCTTCAAACTTGTCTGTTTCATTTAAAAGCAAGCAATACTTCAGCGTTGGTATTTTTGAGTTGGTGTATATCAGGGAGTAAATGTTGGGCTAAGCAGAGTGAATTTATGCCCTTGTTCTAATTAATAAATGGCCTCCATGGATTCTGGATGTAAAATAGTCCCATTATTAGCTGGTAATTAACACAGCCAAGAGCCAGGGAAGAACCGTGCAATTTGTATCGTAGTCCCATAGGTAGGTCAACAAAGTAAAATATTATTTTCAGAATAAACAGTTTGTCCACCTGAATTCATCCTACAAGATACACTGAATGCTTGCTGTGGGCCTGGACCTAAAGGGAATTCAAAATAAAGGATGGTCCCTCTCCTCACTAAGGCCTCCCAAAGTGGGTATGCCTAGAGTTGTCAAGAAATACATGGTCTAATTTGTGGATTATGCTAAACTAGATGAGGGTAATGAATTCTTCTTGTAATGCCTTTGAATGAAAACTGTGAATATTTTACTTTCAGCCACAAAACTATATTCTCAGTAAAATCTAAACAGAAACTCAAAATGTAAAATAGAATAACAGAAAGAAAAGCATAAATTCTCTGGTTAAATGGGCAGCAGTTCCTAGAGCACTGCCTTCCTCCAAAACACACACACACACACTCCCTGGAACTTCACAGAGCAGTTTCAAAAATATGTAATTGATGAATTAATGGATAGAAAAAAGGGAGACAGATAGATAAATGGTAAAGCAAGCACAGTAAGATATTAACGGTAGGCTCCAGATGGTGGCTATATAGGAAGCTCATGGTAAAATTTCTTCAGCTTTTTTGTATGTTTATTCTTTTTTTTTTAAGATTTTATTTATTTATTTTTAGAGAGAGGGGAAGGGAGGGAGACAGAGAGGGAGAGAAACAGCAATGTATGGTTGCCTCTCACATGGCCCTCACGGGGACCTGGCCCGCAACCCAGGCATGTGCCCTGACTGGGAATCGAACCGGGACCATCTGGTTCCCAGCCCGCGCTCAATCCACTGAGCTACACCAGCCAGGGCTGTATGTTTATTCTTTTATAATATAATGTTTGGGGAAACCTACCCTTGCTCCCTGTATTTTGAGGCTCTGTCATTATTTATGTAAACATTTATTATTATATGTCCTTGATGAATTGACCCCTTTATCATTTGGTAAACCTCCTTGTCTTGAACTCTACACTGTCTTAGTAATATAGCCACAGTTACTTTATAAAGATTTGTGTTTGCATGGCACATATTTTTCATTCTTTTTACTTTCAACTCTTTGTGTCTTCATATTTAAAGTGCATATGTTATAGTCAGCATACAGTTAGGTCTTTCATTTTTTACTCATACTGACAATCTCTGATTTGTAATTGGGGGTTAAGTCCATTAACATTTATGTAATGATATGATTGGGTTTTGAATCTACTATCTGAATATTCATTTAATATTTGTGGCATTGAAATTCCTCCCATTCTTCTTTGTTTTCCTAATTTCTGTTAAGATGAGTATTTTTTTTTGTATACCATCTTACTGACACTGTTGGCTTTTTAATGACATCTCTTTGTAGTATGTGTGTGCACATGCTCACTTGCGTGTGTTTCCTCTAGGACTAGCGATGCACATCCTTATCAGAGAGTACTTACAATGAATACAATTCCATTTCATTATAATATAAGACTCTTACAACAGTATCATTTCATTTACTATTCTCTTGTCCATGGTACTATTGGTGTCACATATTTTACTTTTATGCACATTATAAACCCCACAGTACAATATAAGTTATTCTTTAAAAACTTAAGAAAGAGAAAAACAAGGTTTTTAAAACTATATTAGTCCACATATTTACTGTTTCTAAAGTTCTTTATTCCTTTCTATAGATCCAACTTTCCATTTGGTATCACTTTCCTTTATCTAATATACTTCTTTTAGCATTTCATATAATGTAGGTCAGCTAATAGCACAGTTCTTTAGATGTTTAATCTAAGATTAGGTAACAAATCTTCATTTTATATTCATTTATGAAACAATTATATACTCACTGGATTTAGAAATCTAGGTTGACTTTTTTTTCTTTCTGCATGTCATCCCATTGTCCTCTGGCCTATATAGTTTTTGTTTAGAAGTCTAGAAAAATCCTTACTGTTGTTTCCTCTATCTATGCTTTTTCCCCCTCTCTTGACAGCTTTTCCTTTGTAGTCTAACAGTTAGGCTGTAACAGGCTTAAGTATAGTTTTCTTTGTATTTATTATGCTTTAATTTACTAAGTATATTTTTAATTAAAAATGTATATTTTATTTACTTTGAAAGTTTGTGTTCTATAGATTATTCTATTCTTAGTATGTTTTATTGATTATGCTATTACAGTTGTCCCATTATTTTTCTCTCCTTTATCCCCCTCTGTCCTGAAGCCCCCTTCCCACGAGCATTCCCCCACTTCGTTCATGTCCATGGGTCATAAATGTAAGTTCTTTGGCTTCTCCATTTCCTATACTATTCTTAACCTCCCCTTGTCTATTCTGAACCTACCATTTATGCTTCTTATTCCCTATACCTTTTCCCCTATTTTCCCCTCTTCTCCTTGCCACCGATAACCTTCCATGGGATCTCCACTTCTGTGATTCTGTTCCTGTTCTAGTTGTTTGCTGTTTGCTTACTTTGTTTTTGTTTTTGTTTTTAGGTTCAGTTGTTGATAGTTGTGAGTTTGTTGTTATTTTGCTGTTCATAGTTTTGATCTTTTTCTTGGATAAGTCCCTTTAACATTTCATATAATAAGGGCTTGGTGATATTGAACTTTAACTTTACCTTATCTAGGAAGCACTTTATGTGTCCTTCCATTCTAAATGATAGCTTTGCTAGATAAAGTAATCTTGGGTGTAGGTCCTTGCTTTTCATCACTTTGAATACTTCTTTCCAGCTCCTTCTTTCCTGTAAGTTTTCTTTTAAGAAATCAGCTGATAGTGTTATGGGAACTCCTTTGTAGGTAAATGTCTCCCTTTCTCTCATTGCTTTTAAGATTCTCTCCTTATTTTAATGTTGGGTGATTTAATTATGATGTGTCTTGGTGTGTTCCTCTTTGGGTCCAACTTCTTTGGGATTCTCTGAGCTTCCTGGACTTCCCGAAAGTCTATTTCCTTCACCACCTTTGGGAAATTCTCCATCATTATGTGTTCAAATAAGTTTTCAATTCCTTGGATTTCTTCTTCTCCTTCTGGCACCCCTATGATCCGTATGTTGGGACGTTTATAGATGTCCTGGAGGTTTATGAGCCCCTCCTCCATTTTTTGAATTCTTGTTTCTTCATTCTTTTCTGGTTGGATGTTTTTTCCTTTCTGCTGGTCCACTGTGTTGATTTGAGTCCCAGCTTCCTTCTTATCCCTATTGGTTCCCTGCAGATCTCTCATTTGTTCAAGCAATTTCGATAATTTTTCGTCAAATTCTGTGAGCATCCTGATTACTAGGGTTTTGAACTGTGCATCTGATAGGTTGTCTATCTCTTGGTCAGTTAGCTCTGGAGCTTTGATCTGTTCCTTTCTTTGGGCCTTTTTTTTTCCCTCGGTGAGCCTGTTACTGTAAGGAGGGCGGAGTCTTGGGATTCACCTGGGCTGGGAAACTCACGGTAGTTGTGCTGGTAGCTGTGCTGTGACGTAGCTTGTGGGGGCGGGACCTGAGAGCACAATGGCGCCTGCTCCACTCTCCGCACCCACACTGCCTTCCGCAAGCAATCTGAGCCCCTCTGCGCCAGCTCCGGGGGTCGCTCCGGGGTCCATGGATGGGCTGCACAGCTCCAATCCTTCGTGGATCTCCCCAATGAACTCTCCTATGAGGCCAGGAGTTTCTCCTGCTTCCGACTCCACCCCCACAGGTGCTCTCAATCTGCGCCAATGGGTTGCGTCCTGCTTTCTCTCCCGGTTTGTCTGCACATGAGTGCAGACCTGCCTGGTCCACCAGTCTTGGCTCCGCTGGGTCTGGATGAGCCGGGCGCTGGCCGTGCTTTGGTCAGGCACCCCCGTCTGGGTGTGCTGCAGCCACAAGGGAACCACCCCTCCAACCGCGGTCCTGCTGTCTGCTCACCAGCTCACCGCAGAGTCGCCAAGGGCTCTCCCTCTGCCCTGCTCCTCCTGGCTCGCCAGACTGGATGAATGTATCTTCTTTAATTCCTTGGTTGTCAGACTTCCTCTCAATTCGATTTTCTGTCAGATCTGGTTCTTTTTGTTTAGATAAATTTCTGGTTTTTTCCTTGTTTGGCTGTGCGAGGAGGCACGGCTCGTTTACCTATGCCGCCATCTTGTCGGAAGTCCTTTTTTTTTTTTTTTTTTTTTTTTTTTTTTTTTTTTTTTTTTTTTTTTTTTTTTTTTTTTTTTTTTTTTTTTTTTTTTTGAATTCTTGTTTCTTCATTCTGTTCTGGTCGAATGTTTATTTCTTCCTTTTGTTCCAAATCATTGATTTGAGTCCTGGTTTCCTTCTCTTCACTGTTGGTTCCTCATATATTTTTCTTTATTTCACTTTGTATAGCCTTCATTTCTTCCTTTATTTTGTAGCCGTACTAAATATATTAAATTTTTAAGGTGATATTTTGCCTTATTTAGAACAATTTGAATAATTATTTCTTCAAATGACTTTGCTTCATTCTCTCACTCCTATTTTTTATTGAGATTCCAAATATATAAATATTAGACTGCTGGCTCTTGTCCCACAGGTCACTGAAGCTTTGTTTATTTTTCTCCTATCTTTTTAAATTCTGTTCTTTAAATCAATAATTTCTATTAATCTGCCTTAAGTTTACAGACTCTTTTTATCATCCCTAATCTACTGTAAAGGCAGTTTAGTAAATATTTATTTCAGAAGTTATTCTTTGTAGTTACAAAATATCTATTTGGATCTTTTTTCATTTTACATTTATTTCTGAGATTTCCATCTTTTCATTCATTTTATGTCATCTGCTTTATGTCCTTTAAGTCCTTGATCATATTAATTACTGCTCTTTTCAAATCCTTATATTTGAATTATTTCAGGCTCTTTTCTATTGATTAATATTTTTTGTTAATGGGTCTGCTTCTTCACACATCAAGTGGTTTTTATTGTATACTGGACACTGAGTGATACATTCCGGGAATCCACATTGTATTGGCTTCCTTAAAGGGTACTGAGTTCTGTTCTGGCAGGCAATTTTGTCATTGAGAGATCCTCTTTATCCTTTCACTCTTGGGACAGAGCTGTTGATATTTTTATTCTGTCCTTAGCCCAGAAACATGGCATCACTCTAGTGCATCGTTCCCACTCCTAAAGCTGACCCTTCTGGGATTTCAGTTCAATGCCCAGGCATTCAGTGGAGTCTCTCCTTTCAGACTAGATTAGAATTCCGACACATCCAACCTCTAGTACCTTTATCTGCCTCTTGACTGCACAGTGGCCACTGTCTCCTAGTCCTCAAGGAGTATTGCCCACTTTACAGATATCAAGTCCTCAGAAAATGACCTACAAAAGAATCACCATGCATACTTCTAGGTTCCCTTTCCCAGGTACCTCTCTTTTCTATAGTACACTACTCTGCTAAATCTAGCAACCTCAAAACCTCAAATGGCAAACTCTGATTCCTTAGTTCATTGAAATCACCTCTTTTTTAGCTTTACTTCCTTATTCTCTGGCCCAGTGAATATACTCCTAGGCAAAAAGAAAAAAAAGTGAATTCAAGGCCAACCTCAAGTGTTTACCAACCTCAAGGATCAAAGTCCTACTTTGCCTGCTTGCCAATTCCTAAAAATAGTTGTCTTGTACATTTTATCTAATTTTATATTTCTTCATGAAAGGAAGTCAAGGCTGGTACCAGACACTTCACTGTGGCCAGCAGCAGAAGTCTTAATGCTCTACAATCACTGCCCATGAAAATTAAAATGCTACCATTATCAACATCTGAACTTTACAGATGATGCTTTCTCTCACCACCCTTATAGTACACATGAATAATGGCTAATATTTAAGTGCATTACCCAGCCTTCCTATTTTCACTCATTTCCCCATGTTCTTGAGTATCTGACTGATAGTTAATGTCTCTGTCCAAGAAATAGAAGAGGTCAGATGAGAAGAGAGGGAAGCTCAAACTATTCCACAATTTTTCTCTTCGAAAACTATGAAGATCAATTGGTTAGAACAGTTTTACAGTGAAGTCTGGACCTTATGTGAAAATTTCAACTGATCTAACTTACCCACTTTCAGCAGAATCTCCACAACTGGCCTTTCCTCAGAGGTAGTTATGTACTGGTTGAATCATATACCTAAGTAGCCATTTATACTGTTTTCTTTTACACTGAATCACATCTGTCTCTGTGACATACTCTGATTTCAGCTCATCGAAGAGTTTCTCAAGAACAATAGCATTTAGTAGCGATACTGGATTATAAATGCTTCTGGTTGAAATAAATTTCCTTCAAACTGTTTCTAGCTTCTACACATTTTAATAAAAGATAACTTACAGCTAATTTAACTCAGATAAAAACCTCAAATAAGTTAAGATTAAGCAGTGTCCCTTTTCAAAAGTGAGGTAGGATATATGTTTAGGAATTTTCAAGGATTATTCTTCTTTGGCAACACTTTATTTATTGCTTTTATCTTAAAGCAAGGGCTTTAAGTACAGGTAAGTCATCTAAACAGGCTGCAGTTAATTATATCATTCTCTAAAGATTGTCTCAAAAAAGGTAAGGTGGCTCCTAGTTTATCACATAGTGAACACATTCAAGAGCAAATGTGAATAACAAACAGCTAAGGATGAGGAGCAGGGAGAGGGTGATTAGATACCCCCTTTCAGATTTGCTGAGATGTTTCCAAATGGTTTGTGTAATCTCTATGCACATTATTAGATTATAACTTCATCTCCAATTTTTTTTAAATCTCTTAATCCTCACCTGAGGATACGTTTATTGATTCTAGAGAGAGAGAAAGCAAGCAAGAAACATTGATGTGAGAGAAAAACATCGACTGGTTGCCTCCTGTCCACATCCCAAACAGGGATCGAACTCACAACCTAGGTACATAATTTGACTGGGACTTGAATACACAAATTTTTGGTGTATGAGATCATGCTCCAAACAACTAAGCCACCCAGCAAAAGCAGTTTATTTTTACCACGTGTATTTGATAATTGCTCAGTGGTGGAGAACTTAAATGATCACTTTCCAAAACAAAGGAAACAAAGACTGACACTTTATGTCAACAGACACTTTGAGAAATGGATGGATAGATGGGTAGGTTAATTTTCCTTTGTTTGTTCAATATGTTTTTGCTGACTGCTGCCAGGTTAGAGTACAGAGGTAAACAATTTAGAAACAGTCTTATTATGGAGTTTACAGTCCACCAGGTTAAGAATGAAGGACTCAAGATAAGCAAAAATGTCTAATGTGTTACCTAGAGAATGTAACCAAAATGAGTTACACAACAACTTAACATGGTTGCTATCCACAGTTACATAGATGCCAGGTAAAATGAGAAAATGCCAACAACCTATCCTGGAAATGCTTTGAAGACCAAATAGGTTTTGGTCTTGACCATCTGCTATAAATACCTATGTATATGTGTTAACTGCAACAGGGAACCAGGGGGTATCACTATCACAATCTCCCAGCAAGAACCTCTAAATATCACCCAACCAGATGAAATTGCTTTATGCTTGTTTTGCTGCCTTTAAAAGAAGTTGCTTAGAAAAGACCTAAATCAGACACAAATTCACTATATTTCTCTTCAAAGACACTTATTATCAAAGTTAGTGAGGTACATTTTTTTGGCAACGTAAAATCACACTTCTTAATCTTTTGTCTCTTTTGGAACAAAATTCTATTTTCATCTAGCAATTTCATGTTGCATATATGCAAATCTATTGAACAAAAAAGTAAGAAAAGATAGGTTTATTGCAGAATCACAAGTTATGTTATATATTACCATTCAACAAAATGCAAAATTAGCAAATATCAGCTCTGTAACTTGATTGGCCATGTAACTGGCTGATTTTTCTATAAAGAGTTCTCCGAAATAGCCTCAAAACCTAGTTTAGCAATTTTGAGGCCCTTATCTTGCCCTTCTTGATGCAAGTTGCACACATGAATCAGTTATGCATCAGAAAGCCCCGGGTTGGGGCAGGGGAGTCGTGAATAGATGACCCCTAACTAAGTTGCAAAAGATTCACCGTTTCCCGTTGCCGCTGATTCAGTTGCCCCAGCCTGTGCATGATGGCCGTCCACGATGGAGACTCCCTTTCTTTTTAAGAAAAGGGTTTGCCTTTTATTTTTTCTGCTCTTACCCCAGACTCTTACTGTCTCACACATATCAGTGGCACAATAAATATCTTACTGCTTTCTGTCTTTAGGACTTTCATACTAGTAGGTAACATGTAAATTGTTTTGGGTCCTAAAAATAAAATTTATCCTAATCAGTCAATGATAATAATGTTAATGGTTGGATACTGACTTGTGCCAGGAACTGTGCTGAGGTGATTTTTTAATTCATTATCTCATTAAATCATCACAGTTTCCCTCTGACCCAGATTACCTCCTGTAGCCCCTTTAAGTACTTTCATATGGAATTTCATCCTCCTATTTCAAGCAATAGGAAGACAGCAAAAACAGCAAAAGGATAAGATTCTGTGCAGTTGGGAAAATCAGCCACAATCCACATTAAGACCTATACATTTTAGAAAGAGGCCAATAAAGCTATTAATTATGATTATGGAAGGAATACCTTCTCAACTGCACCCAATTTGGAATTACAACAAAGCATTTTTTAAAATCACATATTCTATCACTCAGAGATAAACATCGATAATGTTTTAATATTGTCAGTCTTATTTATGTGTGCCTCCCCTTTTTGCTGTTTGTTGATTTTTAAACCAAATAAATCATATAGCAATACAATTTTGCATCCTTTTTCATTGAAAATTATATTGTATTTTCCCATGATATTAATTACAATTTTAAAAAGATTTTTCAAATGCTACCTTATGTGCCATAATTTATTTAACAATTCCCCAATTCACTGACATATTATTTAATAGAATATTTAATTATTATATAAATACTATAATACACAATTATAATAATACATTTTTGTCTGCATCTCTATCCCCTTTTTTAAAATTTCTAGAAATGAGGTTATTAGATCAAAAACTATAAAAGCTTTTTTTTTTCCTAGGGAGGCTAACCCTTTGCACAATTTCACCACAGAAGAATCTACCAACTCCAGGTCACAGTAGTAGTTTCATTAGATTTAACAGTTGCCAAGTAGATGAAAACAATTTTCTTCTGCATGTTTTCAATTTTTGTGGAGTGGCATCTATAATGCTGCAATTTTCTGCAACTTGTCTTTTAAATTGTTTTACTTAATAATATTTGGAGATTTTTCTCCATTAATACAAAGTGTGTTATTTTTTGCTTTTCAAAAATTATCTGCTGTACAGATATTTCATTATATTTGTTCATTAGCCTTAGGTGAGTATTGGTGTTTCCTTGATTACAAGAGGAAATGCTGACATAAATATTTTGTAGACATCTCCTTGGGCACATGAGTCACGGGAGATGGACATACAGTCAACTTTTCTGGACGACGCCACACAGTGGTTGTACCAGCTTGCCCCACGAACGAGAATTCCCACTGCTCCATAACCACACCATCCTTTTCTATTATGAGAGCTTTAAATTTATCTTGCCAATTGGATGAATATAAAAAGTTATAATAATTTTAATTTATGTTTCCTGATTACTTTTTAGGTTGTGCAGTCTTTCATTCATTAATTGGCCATTTCTATTACTTCTCTAGTTTGTTTGTTCAGAATCCTAGCCATTCTTCTATTCATTTTTATTTTTGATTCTTTATATTAGCTCTTTGTACACTTCATATTAATTCTCTGCTGTTAAACATTCTACACATATAGGCATAGCCTATACAATGTTGCCCTAGTAGCACTTTCCTGGTAAAATGCCTCTTGGTTTTTAAAATACAAACTTAATAGAATACATTTTTGCCAAAGTTCATATAGAAAAATTTAGATTTATGACACCAAAACTCAATATAAAAATTTTGACAAAATGATATACCAGAAATTCAAGATACATTCTAAATACGCTCAATAGAATGTCAGAATCATATGTAGATACTTTGAAAAGCACACTGAATGTCAACACAAAAGAGACGCATTTCAGACACCGCTGGTGCTAAAAGACCCTCATGGCACCGGTGTGAGCCACACTCTGTCTGCCGGGCACTTGGACTGTAGCGTTTCCAGAGTGCCTTTCACATTTAGTTCTTTTTGCTACTGCTGGAGTCCCTAAAGAGTTGAGAAAATATTGACAATAATTATGGAAGGAAGACAAGTAAGTGAGAAAAGTTACTGCATACAAAGGAAGTGTTTTTTTTAACAACACTATTAATTGTTAGTAGAAAAGGGATATAATTTTTTCAAGTATTTTAAGTCGTAAGATGATAGCTTATTGTTCAACTATGGTCATTTTACTGTGTTTTACTTACATTTCAGGATATTGGTTGGGAGCTTGGGTTGACATATAACACCTTATCACTTTTTTCACTTAAAATTATGGAAAATTATCTCCTGGAAACCATCTTAACTCAAGATGTTAGTGAAACATCTGACCATCAGCTATGAATTACATTGAACCGGGGGTGTCTGTATTTTTTCCTAGTATGTTTCTTATCTTTTGCTCTTTGTTTGCTTCTTTCCTTCTTTTTCTATTTTTGCACATTTCTCATTTTGCCCTGGCAACAACAATACAGACAGCTACTATGACCCTATTTTACAGATGAGGGCACTGAAATGTTGGCAGAGCCCTGCTCCCTCCTGGGGCTCTACAAGAGATTCCACTCCTTGCCTCTCTCACCTTCTGGTGGTTGCTGGCACTCCTTGGCTTGAGGCCACATCAATCCAGTGTTCCAAGGTCAGATCACCTTTCTCTCTTCTTTGTGTTTCAAAGCTTACTCTGCCTCTCCCTTATAGTATACTTATGATAGCATTTAGAATTCCCTGGGAAAATCCAGGATGAGTTCCTCTTCTCAAGATCCTTAACTTATTCATACCTGCAAGGATCCTTTTTCCAAACAACGTAATGTTCATAAGTTCCAAGAATTTGACATGGACACTTTTTAGGGACCTCTTTTCAGCCTTACGTACTGGCTCAAGGTCACACAGCAGGACAAGGCGTAGACATTCAGACGTATGATTTGCAGATTTAGAGTTCATGTTTTTTCTGCTCTATGTGCTGTCTCCCATCAGATTGTGTGACCTGTCCTCTCTGCCCCTCCTCACACCTCAGTCTCTCCTCAGCCCGCCCTACCTCGGAGTGGTGGCAGTCTTCTTCTCCCCCAACTCCAGGGCCCTTTCCAGAGTCTGAACTGCCCACACAAATTTCTTCATGCACTCTGGGCTTCCTTTCCAATACCCAGTCAGCTTTCTGAGTCTAGTTCAAGGACCATACTAGATCCCCAAGCCAAAATTGCAGGAAATAACTAGCATATCTTTCCCATTTAAATTGATTTCCTAAATGTTCCTATAAATATGTGGTATGACAGAAGAACAAATGCTAAATATCAGCCTCTTTCTTTTTCTGTAGTTGCTATCTGCTGTTATTTAGGGAATAAAAATAAACAAGAGAAGAAAACCACACTCAGTTTGAAAGTTAAGTCAAAGCCACAAGGCTTTTGTCAAGAGATTGCTTTATCTAGAGTCCATACAGAAAAAGAAAAAGGTGATGTTTCCACCTACCTAACATGTGGGGGGGTAAGTATCTGCAAAGTTCCATTCCGCACACATACTTTCTCCTTCATTCTAGGAACCAGCATTCACATTTACACAGCTTGCCTGCAATTCAACCTAACCTTTCTTTTTCACAAATTACCTAAAGTTATTATACTACTTCATATAAAATATAGAAAGCTTGTACCTGCCTATTTAAAAAGCCTATTTGAAAATCTCTTCCCATTCAAGTCGTCATGTGAAGTAGATGCATTACAAATCCCACACGACAATGTTATTGTTTGTACTTAAATAGACATGTGTATTTAAAGGAAATTAATAGAGGGGAAATGATCTTTTATTTACTTTATTATTTATGACTTCCAATGTTCTTCATTCTAACCTGAGGATACAGTTTCTATCTATTATTTCTTTTCATCCTGAAGAACTCCCTTTAGCATTTCTTGTAGTAGAGATTGGTCTGCTGGCAATAAATTTTCGATTTTTCTTTATCTGAAAGTGACTTTATTTTGCCTCCATTCTTGGAGTATACTTTCCTTGGACATGCAATTCTGAATTGATAGTTTCTTTTCCTTTCAGCACATTAAAAATATTGTTCCGCTATCTTCTAGCTTTTATAGGCTGCCATTATTCTGAAACATAGTTTCCTTACATACACCTTGCTGTTTTTGTCTTGCTGCATTTAAGTTTGTGTCTTGAATTTTCAGCAGGTTGATCATGTTGTGCCTCATTGTAAATATGCAAATATGTCACTTTCCTAAATTTGAAAAGTTTAGGGCTGTATTTATTTTTAAAAACTCATGCCCTAGCCCTGGCTGGCATAGCTCAGTAGGTTGAGCCCGGGCCGCTAACCAAAGGGTCCCGGTTCAATTCCCAGTCAGGGCACATGGCTGGGTTGCGGGCCAGGTCCCCAGTGGGGGCCACGTGAGAGGCAACCACACATTGATGTTTCTCTCTCTCTCCTTCTCCCTCCCTCCCCTCTCTAAAAATAAATAAATAAAATCTTTAAAAAGTAATAAAAATTCATGCTCCATTCTCTATCTTCTTTCCTTCTAGGACACCATTAGTTGCTTGAGTGTTAATATTTTTGTGATTACTCCACAAGACTATGGAACTCTGGTTGTGTGTTTTATAAATCATTTTTTCTCTGCTCTTCATAGAGAAAATGTGTATTAATTTATCTTCTAATTCACTAACTGCTTGTAGTCTGCCCTGTGTATACATGTTTGAAGGGTTAGGCAATGATTTGAGCGAAATTTATAGTAAGAATTTGTGGTTCTTCCTGACTTCTTCTGAAATTCACCCTCACTTTCCAACAGCTACAGTTGCCCCACACTCTGTCCTCTGGTTCCTCCAGCAAGAAAGACTGTGGGTTTCCTGTTGGAGTTTGGCCTCCTATGTGGCACTGAGGGTGATACCTTGACCTTAGGGTGGGAAATTTAGCCCAGGTCCATACCCTCACCTCGGTGACAACTCATCTTCAGAATGTACCTGCCTCTGTTTGCTCTAAGACCCTTCAAGGAATTGCTTTTATTTTTGTTTGTTTGTTTTCCCCTGTATTTTGGCCAGTGTTTATAGTTGTTATCTGTGGGAGTTTACTCAGGCCTGTGGGAAGCAGTCCATTTTAGTTTACTTGTGAATCTTACTGTATTGTGGTTCTTATAGGTACATAAAAAATCTATTAATACTTCAGTGGAATCTTACATTACTGAACTCGATCAGTTTTAATGTTTGGGGTTTTTTTAAGTTGAGTTTCTTGGATGTTTGAAAGATTTAATTATATCGTTTTGAATAATGCTGGTTTATCTCTTCTTTCCAGAGTTCTTTAGAAGCAGTTTTGGGGTTTTGTTGTTGGTATTGCTGTTTTCCAAGTTGTTGAGATTTACATTTAAATTTTTGTTATTAGTTTTTAGTTTTATTTTATTGTGGGCAGAGCATGTAGCTTATAAACATTTTACATTTCATAATTTAATTTGGTTTTCTTTGAGGTATCCTAAAATATGTGATCAATTTTTTTCTAAATGCTTCATGGCTCCATAAAAAACAAAAAGGTATTTTTTATTTCTAGAGAACAAAGTTCAATGAATATTTATTAAATCATTTTTATTAGATTATTAAGATATTCTATGTAGTCTACGTTCATCTGACCCATGAAAGCTTAATAAAAGTATATTAAAGTCTCATACAATAACTCTATTTCTATCAATTTTTTCCTTTTATTTCTAACAGACCTACTTTCATGTATTTTCAGGCTGTTACCATGTCAATGAAAATTCAAGACTGTCTTATCTTCATGGTGAAGTCTAACTATTTTAAAGAAAATATAACAACCTTGATCACATTTAATATTTCTACATTTGATTCTATTTTGTTTAATATTGCCAAGATCACTTTCTTTTTATTTTGCTTTTTCCTCCTAAACATTGTTCATCTTCTTTTTGTTTAACCTTGATGAGTCACTTAGTTTTACGCAAATTTCTTCTTAATAACCCATGGTTCAATTTTACTTTTTAGCTATAATGGAGAGTTTTTGTATTTTAATAGGCTAGTTTAATGGTCATTTTATAATGAGATACAGTTATACAATATGCCTTCACATTCACATGTGTTCTCAACATGTGAGGAACATGAAAAATGGCATTCTTATTTTATATATAAGAAAATTCAAAACCAAACAGTTAATTATGCTCCCGAGGTTGTTCAGGCGCCGTGTGGCAGTGGTAGGACTTAACCAAAGGAGGCAGACACCATGCTCTTCACAGGTTATAGCACACTCTTGCCAAACATCCACATTCAGATGGAGGGTTTGTCTTTTTTTTCCAATAGGGGAGTTTATGTTATTTAGTTGTGTTGGCATAAATGATATCTTTGCCTGTACCTCTGTGATATTACTTTATATTTTATATAGCTTACGTTTCACCATTAATTTTTTTTTTCTTCACATACTTAGTAATTTAGACCAGGCTGCACATTCTTTTCTCTTTCCCACTAATTTGGAAGACATTCCTCCTAATTATATTTCTAATTGTAATACCTGGCATACCAAAAAGTATTAATATTTGTTGAATGATTAAGTACACTTTAAAAATTTCAAATGCTTTGAGTCACTGATTCTTCCTGTAGAAAAGTTAGGATTTATTACAGTTTTATTCCTGGACTCTGTAAATATGATCTTGGGTTTTGTTATTACTTAAATTAAATATTGAATACCTATTAAAACATTATGTTATATTATGTTTTATCTTTCAAAACTATTACATTTTCATTCAGTGATGTAATTGAAGTACAATTATTTAAATCTCACTTTATATTTAATGGGTCAGTCTCCTAATACCATTTAATTCTCTGCTACTAAATTTTAAATTGGATTTCGTTTTCAATAACGTGGACTAGCACTTCCTAAATCTCAGTATATCTAAGAATCTCCTAGAATGACTGTTAACACATAGATTGCTTCATTTCATCCCTAGAGAGTTTGCTTCAGGACGTATGGGGGTGTCTGCAGAAACTGTACTAACTAGTTTCCAGATAATGCTGGTGTTGCTGGGCTCTAAACTTCTCTCCAAGTAGCACCAACTTGGGCTACATCCTTAAGCCATTTCTCTAGTGAGAAGGTGCTGTTTTCTTTTCTGTTGCATATTTGAGAATCTTTTTCTTGTACCTTTACAAATTAAAGACAATTTAACTATATTGACCTTTTTGGGTACACTGTCCTAATCTGTTCCAAGCAAATTTTGTAGTTTTTATAGCAACAGCTCATACGTCACAGTGTGACAGAGAAAACAAAATCAGAAACAAGCAGCATGCACTTTGCTCCTCGGTAAAGTAAATTGTTTTCTCTGCCTGTGTGTTTGAAGATTTTTTTTTATTCTGTAATTTTAAAAAGAAATTGCCAAGTTATAATGGTATGGAACAATTTTCATTGTTTCCTGGAGACTGGAAAGTCATTTCAATTTGCATACTGAGGGATTTTGGTTTTATTATTTCAATCTTTGATTACTACTTCTGTTCCAATTGTTTCTACTTCAAGAACATCTATAATTCTTAGATTGGTTCTAGTGTTTAAGTCTTTGTTCTCTGTCTTCTATATTTTAATCTTCTCTATTTCATTAATTTAATTTTATAATACTTTTCTTTTTATTTTGACAGAATTTGCCAATTTTCTTCCATACTAGTGATTTTTTTAATGCTGATTTTGTTTCAGCTTATAGCGCAAATGTTAATTCTGTCCTGGTGTTCTGCTTTGTCTGCTGTTTTCTTGACCAGTGGGTCGCCTTTTCTAACCCATCCTACTTTATTTTAATCTAAGCTCATTCTCTCATTTCTCTTTCTGTTTCCTAAGGTTGTTGTGGATGATAAACTTCTATAATTTTTTTTCATATGCCTAAGCAAATCATCCTGGGAAGTCGACTTTTACTCTGAATCTCTGAGATATGGTTTTCTTTGTCTTGTCCATCATGATTTTTTACTTTTTAGTTTATGATGAAAGAATCAGTGTTTGCCAAGGCCCTACACCTGGACCATAAGTGGTTTGCAGAATTTACATCGCAGTTTCCAGCCTCTTGCAGGTTTTCCATCTTATAGATATCCTTGGATTGACAAAGAATCGCTTCCTAGTACCAGTAACTGGATCTGTGTCTAATCTGAATATGAAAAACAACCATCCAGGACCCACTTTACCTTCAGCATAGCTATAGTGCTTTAACTTCGACAGATACTGACAAATGCGCTCCAAAAATATATTGTCCCATGTAGTAGGCAGAATAATGCCCACCAAGATGTCTACATCTTAATCTCTGGAATCTATGAATAGATTAGTTTACATAGTGAAGGAGAATTAAGGTAGCAGATGGAATTAAAGTTGCTAATCACCTGATCTTAAAATAAGAACATTATCCTCTATTACTTAGGTGGGCTCCATGTTATCACAAGGGTCCTCAAATGTGAAGAGACGTGGAAGAGTTGGAGTTGGAATGATGCAGTATGAGAAAGCCCCCACTGGCTATGGCTGCATATGAACATGGAAGACGGCCCCAAGCCAAGGAGTGCAAGCAACATCGACAAGCTGAAAAAAGCCAGGAAACATCCTCCCCTAGAGATTTCAGAAAACAATTCAGCCTGGCTGTTACCTTGATTATATCCCACTGATATCCATTTTAGACTTCTGCCCTCCAGAACTTTATGATACTAAAACTATTTTGTTGTTTTAAGCCACATTTTGATAATTTATTACAGCAGTCATAGGAAACCAATACATGACCATCTCCTTGGCCAACCACTATTTGCATTCTCCATGTAAGTGTCAGAAAAATAATCTTTATTAAATTAGTGTTTCAAAAAACCCCACAATGTAGAGAAATTTTTGCTCCTTTTTGGAATTAGCCTCTGCATGTTTCATAACCAAGAGAAAGATAGCAGCCAAAGGATTACAGGTCTTTCCTCCTTCTAACCACAGGTCAAGGGAACCACCAGTTGAAACTGTTCAGTCTAGTTCCACTAAACTTGTAGTTAGTAGAATCCTCTAAAGGAATCTAAAATAGATTGACTATAAGAACTAGTTTTTGATCATATATATAAATCTATAGCTATAACTATACACACACACTCACACACACCTTTATTTCAGGCATTCTTCAATTCCTCCTTGGGTAAGGTGCTAATTCTCCTAACTCACTCCCTTGTGAGTGAATCCAAACTTAGTAAGTTATATCTTTATAAAGTGGGCATATATTTTTAGTTTTAAGATTTTTTTTCCTTTAAACAGGTCAAACCATGGCCTCTTTCAATTTTGTGTACTACTGCTTTTCCTTGTGGGAGGATCACATTTTAAAATGTTTCTATCTTGATAGGAGGTTAGCAGGAGCAAGATTTCCATATGTTCTGATTTGCCCAAGTAAGTATTTCTCTATGCACTAGTCTCTGGAAATCACTCTGTTTACCCAAGATTTAACTCAGGAGACTAAAGTCATGGGTAAATATTAAGAGAGGATTGACAAAGGCATATTAAGTTCTAAGAATAAACTATACTTTCCTAAGAGAAACACATTATTACAAAGTTAACACTGCCTTTCCTTCTACTTCCCAGTACTGTAAGCCACATGGCAGCCAGTACTCTTATCTTAACCCAGTCCCACACACTTCCTGCACAGAGGGTAAAGGGCCAAAGCACACCACAGTTTAATGAAGGGCATACACACATGAGCATTCAGAAATTCTATACTGCAGGCCATCATGCTTCTCACTGCTCCTAGTATAAGAATCATCATATGCCTGCATGCTGGAGACAACCGGATGCGCAGTCCTTTAGCTGGGACATCAATGAATGGGGAGAAGGGTCTTCTACTATTAGCCTGCAATAGGGCCTAACATTTCCACCATTGAAATCATCAAATGGGATAAAGCCTTTTCATCTCCAGGAAGATTAAATCAAAACATAGATAGGTACACCTAGGAGGAGAGCCATTACTCTGTCAGATAAGGATGGTTCTTTGATGGCTTGATAGAGCTGCAAAGAATACTGAGGAAATTAAGCAGGTTAATTTGGGAAGGACTAGAAGGGAAATCTGAGAACCATAAGGACATAGGTTGGCAACATTAAGATGCTGAATTTTCTCTTGGCATGATCCTGTCCTAGAACTAATATAGATATAGCATATCTATATTCTGAGGAGCCATCTCATCAGAACATAGATATTCTTTCACAGTGTTAGCCAATGTAAGCCCATTATGAAAGAAAATGAAAAGCATCATAACTCTGAAAACAAGCAAATGTTTTCATTTTTATGGAAGCTTATGAAACAAGTGGATAAGAGCATGGGCTCTGAAGTAAACTGTGAAGTTCACATCTTGGCCTTGCCCCTCACAAGAACGCTAAACCACTTCTTTTTCTTCAATTCTTGTATCTGAACACTGGGGATAATACTGTTACCTCATTGGTTGCTTTGTAAACCTCAGCTATGACAGTACATGTGACAGTACTCCTAGCACAATGCCTAACCCCTAACAAGAGTTGAATAGAACAGCTGCTGCTGGTGCTGGTGCTGGTGCTGTTGCCATTGCTGCTAGGGAGACACTGCAAAGCTTTCTGGACAAGAACAGAGACACTGAAAAAAACTCTCCAGGCCCTGCCATTTCATTGGTGATCTTAGGTAACTTGTGTAACTTCTCTGTACCTCACTTTCCTCATCTATAACATGAGAGTAGCAATAACCATATCAGGATTGATTTAATGATTAAATGAGTTGACATTTGAAGAATATTTAGAAGAGTGTCTGGCATGTAATCTGATAAATAAACTACTCACCTCTATTCAGTTTTAAAACTGATCATGGATGGAAGAATTAACATCATCAAAATGGCCATACTATCAAAAGTGATCTATAGATTCAATGCAATCTCTATCAAAGTACCAATGACATATTTCACAGACATAGAACAAACATTTCAGAAATTTATATGGAACCATAAATGACCTGGAATAGCCACAGCAATTTTGAGAAAGAAGAACAAAGCAGGAGGGATCACAATACCTGATATCAAACTGTATTACAAGGCCACTGTAATCAAAACAGGCTGGTACTGGCATAAAAACAGGTTCATAGACCAATGGAACAGAACAGAGAGCCCAGAAATAAACCCAAGTCTCTACGGGCAATTTATATTTGACAAAGTGGGAGAAAGCATAAAATGGAGTAAAAAATGCCTTTTCAACAAATGGTGTTGGGAGATCTGGACAGCTACATGCAAAAAAAAATGAAACTCGAGCACCAACTTATACCATACACAAAAATAAATTCAAGGTGGATAAAAGACTTAAATATAAGTCGTGACACCATAAAAGTCCTAGAGGAAATATAGGTAGGAAAATCTCAGACACTCCATGCAACAACGTCTTCACTGATATGTCCCCTAGAGCAAGGGGCATAAAGGAAAGAATAAATAAATGGGACCTCATCAAATTAAAAAGCTTCTGCATAGCTAAAGAAAACAGTAAAATGAAAAGAGAACCAACTATATGGGAAAACATATTTGCCAATGATACCTCAGACAAGGGTTTGATATCCAAAATACATAAAGAACTCACATGACCCCACTCCAGGAAGACAAAAAAAAAAAAAAAAAAAACAATTAAAAAGTGGGCAAAAGACTTGGACACTTCTCCAAGGAGGACATACAGAGGGCCCAGAGACATATGAAAAGATGCTCAGCATCACTAGCCATCAGATAGATGCAAATTAAAACCACAATGAGATACCACCTCACAACAGTCAGAATGGCCATCATAAACAGATCAACAAACAAGTGTTGGAGAGGATGCGGAGAAAAGGGAACCCTACTGCACTGCTGGTGGGAATGCAAACTGGTGCAGCCACTGTGGAGATCAGTATAGAATTTCCTCAGAAAACTAAAAATGGAACTGCTGTTTGACTCAGCAATTCCACTGCTGGGATTATACCCTAAGAGCCCTGAAACACCAATCCAAAAGAACCTATGCAACCCAATGTTCATAGCAGCACAATTTACAGTAGCCAAGTGCTGGAAGCAACCTATGTGTCCATCAGCAAATAATGAATCAAGAAACTATGGTACATTTACACAATGGAATTCTATGCAGCAGAGAGAAAGAAGGAGCTTATACCCTTTGCAACAGCATGGATGGAACTGGAGAGCATTATGCTAAGGAAAATAAGCCAGGAGGTGAGGGACAAATACCATATGAGCTCACCTTTAACTGGAACATAATCAACAAAAGAAAAAAGAAAACAAAATATAACCAGAGACACTGAAATTAAGAACAATAGAACAATAGCCAGAGGGGAGCGGGGAGGAGACTGTGGGGAGAAGGGTTTTCAGGAACTACTATAAAGGACACATAGACAAAACCAAGGGGGAGGGTAGAAGCAAGGGGGGAAGGTGGATTTGGATGCGGTAGGGGGGAGGGGAGGGGAGAAAATGCAGACAACTGTAATTGAACAACAACTATAAAAAAACAAAACAGTCATGGAAAACCAAGGGCTCTGTAGTGGTACTCTGGAGGTTCCATGTGGTTGAGTAAAGATGAAGTTATGGCACAGTCCCACTTTCTATTCAAACCTGAGCTACTCTATTTTACATAACAAGATTTTGAACAAGATTTTCTTTAAGTACGTAGTCCTTTGTTTTAAAAGAAGCAAAAAATAAGGAAGGAAGGGAGCAGGGAGCAATGGGGAAGCCAGGGGCAGGAGGGGAACAAAAGGAAGAGGAGTAGGAAGAGAAGTAGGGGAGGGAGGGAAAAGAAGAAAGGAAGAAGACAAACCATGCTTCTATTACAATGTGTCTTCTTATAAAATCTCTGTCAGTCTAGTTTTTACAGGACATTGAGTGTTTTCATATACATTATCTAGAGGATTTAACCAGATCATTTTAAAAGTTCCTCCTAGATAGAAAATTATCTGCTTGTGTCTTGAAAAGTGAATTTCAGTAAATCCAAATTTTAACAACACAACTTCCCAAACTTTTTAAGGTAAATAAAGATATCAATAAGTCTAATTTAACATGCAAACCATGAATATTCACCACAATCAAATGAATAATAAATTACCCCTGAGTTCAAGTGCTTGCCATGCAAAATTGCCTATTTCCTAGATCACTTAGATATCTGTTTTTAAATTGCTTTTTATTTTTCTCTTGTGATGGTTGCTCTTCAAAGCAACTTAGAAAATGTGCGATCTTCAGCAATAAGGAGAAAAAAAAGAAAAGAGAAAAGCAAAATATGGCACCATTAACAAAAGAAAAGAGAGAGTCCATGGATCAGAGGGCTGGGTTTTGAAAGACAGTTTTAAAATGTCACCAGACAAAATTTATGATATAAGAGGAAATGTGCGTTAGTCATTCTGAGTATTGTTATCTACATGAATAATAAATCAAAAGGCTCTTTATCCATTTATGGCTGAACATTATGACCTTAGACAGGTTGGCAATATAATTTACTCCAACTGATATCAATGAAACAGAAACCCAGAGAAAATATCACTGGATTAGCCCCACCATCTGGAAAATCAGTGAGGGTTGGAAGAACAAACATTTTGAGGGGAGAGTATTAAAAAATATAAATATTTATGACATCTTTAAATCAGTGAACTCATTAAGTTTTCTTTTAAAGATTTTAAATGACTACCTTTCAGTCTTTGCTACATAAATAACCCAAGTAACTCAAGCTTAATAGGGTTGTCTCATAATTGGATGGCGATACCACTAGTATTTGCCCCCCACATTGGATTGAATTATTAATATTTTACTTATATAAAATTTAAAATATGCAAGACTTATAGTGATTAAAAGTCTGGTGATGACAATATTATAAAGAAATGCAAGGGAACGATAATTGCACAGGACAGGATAGTGACTACGTCCAACATGGTTATGTGACAGTAGGTTGTGGGCTGTTATTAACAAGGAAGAAAGCAAAGGGAATTGGACATTGTTAAGCATAATCAACTGGACAGCATAAGCCTGTTTGCTTCACTGAAGCTACAGCTTCACACATTCCAGGGGAATCACAGCATTGTTCCAAAAAGGAGTAACGCCCCCACTCTTCCCCCTCTAGTACTGGGTTGTGGAGAGAGCGGAGGGAGATAGGTACATGTTTAATAGAAGACAAAATGGCATGGGGGAGGCGCTTGACTATAGAGGCCTGTCAGTCTAACCTGGGAAGAGGACACACTGGCTAGGGGGTATACCCATCAGAAGCCTGAGAAAGTTTGGGAAGTTGATTGGTTATTTTGAAAAAGCTCCTGGTCGAGGCATTGAAATTAAGAACAATCTAACAATAGCCAGAGGGGAGAGGGGAGGGGACTGTGGGGAGAAGGGTGTTCAGGAACCACTATAAAGGACACACAGACAAAACCAAGGGGGAGGGTGGAAGCAAGGGAGGGAGATGGGTTTGAATGGGGGTGGGGGACAAGAGAGGGGAGAAAATGCAGACAACTGTAAATGAACAACAATAAAGTAATTAAAAAAAAAAGAAAAGAAAGAAAAAGCTCCTGGTCTTTCCTAAACCCAAGATAATATAATCCCAGGGAACAAAAAAGAGCTCTCTCTCTCTCACCTGGGAACCTGCCCTTACCACATGTTCTTGCGCATTCTTTCTCTATAACCACGTGACCCTAGCAGCTGTGTGGTGGATGGCTGCACAGACTCCAAATGCAGGAGCCTGGATACTGCAGCACAGCAACAGATTGCAGGTGGAAACACAAGCTAAGCTAGCCAGATGGTAAGAAGGCTGGACAGGACTAAGCATTAATATGGCACAGAAACTCCGGACACTGACTTTTGTTTCAGCCTTGCTGAAGACATGGTTGGACTTTATCTATGATAGGATGGATGGAAAAGGGACACAGGAGCAGCTTTCCACCCAAATAAATTTTGCCACACTACAATTTCCTGTGCACGGATCAGTGAAATGCTCTCCTCTCAGTTCTGTGAAATAGCCTCATGTACCACTTACACTGGCAACAGTTAGAAAGATGATTAAGATCAGGGATGTTTTCAGGAGACAATTGGACACTAAAAATACTATATATCTTGACCTAGATAAACCTTCACATAGGTGTTCATCTATAATTACTCATTACACTGTACATACATGTCTTATGCACTTTTCCTATTTTAATTATATTTCACAATTTTATTTAAATAGAATATTCTATTCTGAGGTGACTATTATATGGGACATACTGATAAAAAAAAAAGTATTCACTATTTATCTGAAAATGAAATTTAAGTGGGGACTTCCGGCAAGATGGCGGCGTAGGTGGACACACCGTGCCTCTGCACACAACCAAACGAGGAAAAAACAGCAATTTAATTAAACAAAAACAGCCAGATCTAACAGAAAATAAAACTGAGAGGAAGTACAACAACCAAGGAGTTAAAGAAGACACTTACATCCAGTCTGGTAAGCAGGGCGGAGCAGGTCGGAGAGAGAGCACGCGGCCACTCCAAAGTGAGCTGGGTGGTGAGCACAGGGCAAGACCACAGTGTGTGGAGTAATACTGGCAATGCTGCAGCACGTGGAGACAGGTGTGTCTGACCAAAACGCGGCCAGCGCCCAGCCTACCTGGAACCAGCGGGGCCAAGACTGGTGAACCGGGCAGGTACTCATTTGCGTGCAGACAAACCAGGAGAAAAAGCAGGGCGCAACTCATCAAAGCGGGGAAATAAAACCTCAAACCACCAACTGAAAACACCTGTGGGAGGTGAGACGGCAGGAGGAACTCCCGGCCTCACAGGAGAGTTCGTTGGGGAGACCCACAGGGGCTTGGAACTGTGCGGGCCTGTCCACCGACCCCGGAGCGACCCCGGAGCGACCCCAGAGCGACCCCGGAGCCAGCAAAGAGGGGCTCAACTTGCTTGTGAGAAGCGGTGTGTGTGTGGAGAGTGGAGCAAGCGCCATTGTTCTCGCAGGTCCCGCCCCCACAGGCTGCGTCACAGCACAACGACGAGGGTTACCCGACCCCCACAGACAGCATCACAAAATAACGACGTGAGTTGACCCACCCTGGTGAACACCTAAGGCTCTGCCCCTTAAAGCAACAGGCACACCAAGGGGGAAAAAATGGCCCAAATGAAAGAACAGATCAAAGCTCCAGAACTAACTGACCAAGAGATAGCCAACCTATCAGATGCACAGTTTAAAACACTAGTAATCAGGTTGGCCACAGAATTCGACGAAAAATTATCCCAATTACTTGAACAAATGACACAATTACTTGAACAAATGAGGAGAGATCTGCAGGGAACCAATAGGGATAAGAAGGAAACTGGGACTCAAATCAACAGAGTGGACCAGCAGAAAGAAAAAAAACATCCAATCAGAAAAAAATGAAGGAACAAGAATTCAAAAAACGGAGGAGGGGGCTCAGAAACCTCCAGGACATCTATAAACGGCCCAACATACAGATCATAGGGCTGCCAGAGGAGAAGAGGAAGACCAAGAGATTGAAAACTTATTTGAACAAATAATGATGGAGAACTTCCCCAAGCTGGTGAAGGAAATAGACTTTCGGGAAGTCCAGGAAGCTCAGAGAGTCCCAAAGAAGTTGGGCCCAAAGAGGAACACACCAAGACACATCATAATTACATTATCCAAGATTAAAGATAAGGAGAGAATCCTAGAAGCAGCCAGAGAAAAGGTGACAGTTACCTACAAAGGAATTCCCATAAGACTGTCAGCTGATTTCTCAAAAGAGTCCTTGCAGGCAAGAAGGGGCTGGAAAGAAGTATTCCAAGTCATGAAAGGCAAGGACCTACATCCAAGAATACTCTATCCAGCAAAGCTATCATTTAGAATGGAAGGACAGATAAAGTGCTTCTCAGATAAGGTCAAGTTCAAGAAGTTCATCATCACCCAGCCTTTATTGTATGAAATGTTAAAGGGATATATATAAGGTATGGAGGAATATCAACAGGGGAGTGGTAGGGGGAGAAGGGGGGAAAGGGGCACAGAATAAGTAGCATAAATGGTAGGTAGAAAACATAGAGGGAGGTTAAGAATAGTATAAGAAATGCAGAAGCAGAAGGACTTATGTATATGACCTATGGACAAAATTAAAGGGTGGGGAAAGGAGGGGGGTAAGGGCTGGAGGGGAAGAAAGGGGGGAAAATGGGACAACTGTAATAGCATAATCAATAAAATATATTTTAAAAAAAAGAAAGAAATTTAAGTGGGCATCCTGAATTTTATCTAAGTACTTATTTAGCTCAGTCAGAGCAGGACAGTTAGATAGAAGATAGTGGAGGAATAAGTGAAAGCTATACTAACCTCCTCCCAGGACAAATCTGGAATTACAACTAAATTGAAGAGAAATCATCCACAATAACCAAATAAACATTAGCAGGAGAGAATCCTTATAACTGAAGACAGACAGAAGAAACCACTTCACCACAATGAGATTGGTAGGGAGGGCAAAACAGGCATGAGAGGGCTGGATGGGAGTCCACAGGTGGCAGCTAAAGTTCTGGAAGGATATTTCAGCAGGTGGGGTTATCCCCGAGAAGTGTGGGGTCTAAACCCCAAGCTAGGCTCTCCAGCCTACAGCACAAGGGCCAGAAAGGAACCCAGATAATACTCAGCTATGAAAAGCAGAAGGTTTTCTGTTTGCCAGGGAGAATCAGCTGGAGATGTAGAGAGCCTCTTAAAAGGTCAACGCACAAAATTTTGTTTTGTAGCCACTTACCCTGGGCTCTGGTAGAGAGAGGGAAGAGTGGAGTAGAAATGCTAGAGGAGAGTCTGGGTTTGGTGGCTCTGGGGAGAGACCTGAAGGAACAGCCTCCGGGGTCCCTATCCTGAGTCATCCCCCATATTGCAGGAGCTATCTTTCTCAGGCAGAGGAATCCCCATCAAGTGGAATCTGCCTGGGGGGAAGCAATAGCCTCCACTGCAGTAACTACTCTGCCCCAGCATGTGGTGCTTAAGCTAGGCTGCTGATTACATCTTGAGGTTATATCACTGATTAGTGTAATAACTGAGGAGGAAATATAAAGTGGCATCCAAAATAGGAAGAAAAAAACACAGACCCCTACTGAAAGAACAAGAGAAGAAGAAGAAGAACTAGATGAAATGGAGGCAAGCAATTGATCAGATAGAGAGTTTAGAGTAAAGATTATAAGGATACTCAACAGCATTAAAAAAGACATAGAAACCATTAAAAAGGACCAGTTAGAAATAAAGAATGTGATATCTGAAATAAATAATACACTGGAAGGAATAAACAGTAGGTTATACAAAGCAGTGGCTCAAATCAGTGTTTTGGAACACAAGTTAGAAAAAAACACACAGGAAGAGCAGCAAAAAGAAAAAAGAATTTATTTTACATCAAGAGAGCTTAAGAAACATTTTAGACAACATGAAGAATAACAACATCTGCATCATGGGAATACCAGAAGGAAAAAAAAAGTAAGCAAGGGATTATGAACCTATTTGAGAAACAATGCCCAAATACTTCCCTAATCTGGTGAAGAAAAGTTACACAAGTCCAGGAAGCTCAGAGAGTCCAAAACAAGTTGGACCCAAAGAGGCCTACTCACCGAGACACATCATAATTAAAATGACAAGGCTTAAAGAAAAGGACAGGATCCTAAAACCCACAAGAGCAATGCAGGTGGTTACCTACAAGGGAGCACCAATTAGGCTGTCATCTGAATTATCAACAGAAACATTTCAGGCCAGAAGGAAGTGGAATGAAATATTCAAGGTGATGAAAAGCAAGGACCTACAACCAAGGCTACTTTACCCAGCAAGGCTAGCATTTAAACTCAAAAGAGAAATAAGGAGCTTCCCAGAAAAGAAAAGGCTAAAGGAGTTTGTTAACGGCAAACCAGTCCTGCAACAAATGTTAAAGGGTTTGCTTGAAGAAGAAGGAGAAGAAGAAAAAGAGAAAGAATAAAAACACAGTAAAATTTCTAAGAATAAAATGGCATAAATACGTATCTATTAGCATTCACCTTAAATGTAAACAGCTTAAATGCTCCAACCAAAAGACATAACGTGGCTGAATGTATAAGAAAAGAAGACTCACATATAGGTAGCCTATAAGAGACCCATCTCAGATCTAAAGATACACACAGACTAAAAGTAAGGGGATAGGAAAAGATATTTCATGCAAATGGAAAAAAAAAGTTGGGGTATCAGTACTTATATCCAACAAATTAGACTTAAAACGAAGGCTATAGTAGGAAACAAAGGAGGACACTACATAATGGTAAAGAGAACAATCCAAAAAGAGGATATAACCCTAGTAAACATTTACACACCCAACACAAAAGTACCTAAATATATGAAGCAAATCCTGTTGGACATAAAGGGAGACATCAACAGAAATAAAGTCATAGTCAGGGATTTTAACACATGACTGCCTTCAATGGATAGATCTTTCAACCAGTAAATCAACAAGGAGATGGCAGCCTTGAACAACACACTAGATCAAATGGATTTAATTGATATCTTCAGAGAATTTCCTCTGAAAGCAGTAATATATATATATACTTTTCAAATATACATGGAACGTTTTCTAGGATACAACACATGTTAGGACACAAAAAAGTCTCAATAAATTTAAGAATGAAATCATATCAAGCATCTTCTCTGACCACATTGCTATAAATTACAAGCCTATCTCAGAAAACAAGAAAAAGCTCAAAAAAATGTTCTAACTTCACACTGAAAAGAACTTGAAAAAGAACAACAAACAAAGCCCAAAGTGAGTAGGAGAAAGGAAATAATAAAGATCAGAGCAGAAATAGTTGAAATAGAGTCTAAAAAATTATACAAAAGGTCAGTGAATCCAAGAGCTGGTTCTTTGAAAAGATAAACAAGATTGGAAAACCTTTAACTAGACTCATCAAGAAAAAAAGAGAAAGGAACCAAATAAATCAAATCAGAAATGAAAGAGGAGAAATAACAACTGACACCAAAGGAGTACAAAGGATTGTAAGAAAATATTATCAACAATTTTATGGCAACAAATTGGGCAACTTGGATGAAATGTACAAATTCCTAGAAACATACAATCTTCCAAACTAAATTAGGATGTATCAGAGAATCTGAATAGACAGATTATCCCTAGTGAAATTGAAGTAATCAAAAAAACTCCCAACACACAAAAGCCCCGGACTGGGTGGTTTCATGGGTGAATTTTACTAAACATTCCAAGAACTAAAACCTCTCCTTCTCAAACTATTTCATAAAATTCAAGAGGAGGGAAGACTCCCTAACTCATTTTATTAGGCCAGCATTATCCTAATTCCAAAACCAGATAAAGACACTACAAAGAAAGAAAATTATAGGCTGATATCATTGATGAACATAGACACTAAAGTTCTCAATGAAATAATAGCAAACTGAATACATCAGTGCATCATAAAGATCATACACCACAATCAAGTGAGATTTATCCCAGGAATGCAAGGTTGGTACAACATTCCCAAATCAATAAATGTGATTCACCACATAAACAAAATGAAAGATAAAAACTACATGATCATAGCAATACATGCAGAAAAAGTATTTGCTGAAATCCCGCATCCATTTATGATAAAAACACTCAGAAAAGTCAGATTAAAGGGGACATAAGTAAACATAATAAAGGCCATATATGACAAACACATTGCCAGCATCATACTCAATGGGAAAAAACTACAAAACTTTCCCTTAAGATGGGTAACAAGACAAGGAAATCTGCTTCACTTTTCTTTTTCAACATAGTACTGGAAGTCCTAGAAGAATTAAAAATAAAAGGCATCCAAATTGGAAAGGAAGAACTAAAACTGTCTTTATTTGCAGATGACATGATAATGATACAAAGAGAACCCCAAAGATTCCACCAAGAAACTACCAGAACTAATAAATGAATTCAGCAAAGTAGAATAATACAAAATCAATATCCAGAAATTATTTGCATTTGTATATGCCAATAAAGAACTAAAGAAAGGGAAGTTAAGAAAACAATCTCATTCACAACTGCTATCAAAAGAATAAAATACCTAGGAATAAAACTAACCGAGGATGTAAAAGAACTGCACATGGAAAATTAAAAGACACTGAAGAAAGAAATAGAAGATGATACAAATAAGTGGAAGCACATACCATGTTCATGAATAGAAGGAATTAACATCATTAAAATGTCCACACTACCCAGAGCAATATATAGATTCAATGCAATTCCTATCAAGATTCCAATGATTTATTTTGCAAAACTGAACAAATATTTCCAAAACTTATATGTTCAAAAAGGCCCTGCATAGCAATGGGGATCCCGAGAAAGAAGAACAAAGTTGGAGGAATCATACTGCCTAATATCAAATTATAATATAAAGCTATAGAAATCAATAGAGCATGGTACTGGCATAAAAACAGACACATAGATCAATGGAACAGAATAGAGAGCCCAGAAAGAAACCCACAACTTTATAGTCAATTAATATTCAACAGAGGAAGAAAGCACATACAACGGGCTAAAGACACTTTATTGAATAAATGGTGTTAGGAAAATTGGACAGATACATGCAGAAAAATGAAATCAGACCACCTTCTTACATCACACACAAGAATAAATTCAAAACGGATCAAAGACTTAACTGTTAGACCTAAAACCATAAAAATAATACAAGAAAACATGAGCACCAAAGTCTCTGACACTGCTTGCAGCAATATTTTATTGAATATATCTCCTAGGAAAGGGAAACAAAGAAAAATAAACAAGTGGGACTATATCAAACCAAAAAGGTTTTGCACAGCAAAAAAATCATCAACAAAATAAAAAGACAACCCACAGAATGGGATAACATTCTTCAATGCATCTGATATGGGTTTAATATTCAAAATTTATAAAGAACTTACAAAACTCAACACCTAAAAAACAAACAACCAAATTAAAAAATGGGCAAAGGACCTGAATAGACACTTCTCCAGAGGACATACAGATAGGTATATGAAAAGATGCTCAAAGTTACTAAGCATCAGAGAAATGCTAATTAAAATCACAATGAGATACCATCTCATACTTGTCACAATGGCCATCATCAATGAATCAACAAATAACAAGTTCTGGTGAGGATGTGGAGAAAGGGTACACTTTTCCAATGTTGGTGGGAATGCAGATGGACGGGTGCAGTCACTGCGAAAAAAAAATTTTTTTACCTCAAAAATTTAAAAATGGATTTGCCTTTTGATCCAGTGATCCCACTTCTGGGAATATATGTGAAGGAACTCAAAACACTAATTTGAAAACATAAGTGAGCGTATGTTCATTGTACGTGTTATGTACAATATACAAGATATGGAAACAGCCCAAGTGTCCATCAGTAGATGAGTGTATAAAAGAACTACGGGACATTTATACAATGGTATGTTACTTGGCTATAAAAAAGAAGAAAGTTTTACACTTTGCAACATTATAGATGGATCTGGAGAAAATTATACTAAGTGCAATAAGCCAGTCAGAGAAAGACAAATAACGTATGATCTCACTCATCTGTGGAATCTAATGAACAAACTGAACTAACAAGGAAAATGGAGACAGACTCATTGATGGAGAGCAGGATGACATCTGGAGGAGGGGAGGGGAGGGGATTGAGCAAAAAAGAAAAAGGACTATGAACCTGGACAACAGTGTTGTGATTGTAGGGGTGAAGGTGGAGGGGGGTATAAGGGTATCAAATGGTAAAGGGAAAGAATACAATAAAGATTAACTTAAAAAAAAAAAAAGAACAGCACAGTTAGATTGCAAATATTTTTATTTAAAAAGACAGGCAAAATATTAGCACAGATACTATATATTCTTATAAGTCTTAGTTATGGCTGTTTACAAGCTATCAAAATGATAAATTTGTGACTCATGGTTTGTGACGCCCCTCCCCGAGGTTCTTGTGCCCAAAAAGTATAAACAAAAGTAGGCTACATAGGTGCAAATTATTTGCGTAGAGGAAGGCAAAGAAGCTGATCTTCACAAATACAGTTATGCACAAGAAAGTAAAGTTTCAAGTCATAAACAAATCTGAAAAACTTTAATTTGCTCTCATTTTTAAGCAGTGATTTGCCTTTTATTGTGTGCATTGTTTGCACAGGAAAGGAAAAGATAATCAAATAGGTAAAATGAATGCTATACTGCACTCATGTACAAAGAGAGCATTCTGAAAGATAATTATGGATCAGTGCTTTAAAAAATATCCTCTATGGCCTTGGCCAGGTTGTTCAGTTGATTAGAGATTCATCCTGATATGCCAGATTTGTAGGTTGAAGACCCAGTCAGGGCCCACCAAGTCAACCAATGAATACATAAATAAGTGGAATGACAAATCAATATCTCTCTCTCTCTATCTCTTTCTCCTCAATAAAAAAAAAAATTATCCTGAATTGTCTGCAGAAATGGTAAGAAGAATTCAATTAAATTATTAGTAAGTTATATAATATCTAATCTCTTGGGTATACATCTAAAACTAATATAACATTGTATGTCAAAAGTAATTGAAAAATCAAAAATGACTTAATATAGGAAAAAGAAAAACTATCCACAAATTTTTTTTCCTAAAAATATTACTTGTAAAAGCCAGAGTCTTTTTTTCTTATCTATCTGCTACTTGGGATGACCTTTCAAATAGTTGCTTGCCATTCTCAAAGCAAACTCTAAATAAAGAAGTGGGCTGTAGCTTTTTTCTCCCTCTGCACCAGGTTCAGCATAGATAGTACATTTGTACCAACATTCTACACCATCAGAAGAATGCAGATTTGGCTTCTGGGACATAAAGAGGCATTTTAGGAATATCAGTCAGGCTTGGCCCCATGCCTTCTGTCATGACATGTGCCCACTATCAGAAAGGTATGCTGCTTGAGAGAGAAGTGTTTGGGTACAAGCTGCACGAAGTAATTTACTCCCTGTGGAAAACTGGAAACCCCACCCTCAAACAAATGAGAAAAAGTAAATGTATCTGAAATGTGGGAAGAATCCTTTGTTAAACTGTCCGGCAGGAAAGCTAATTCAAAAAGGTCAGATACTTAAGTAACTGACCTTAAGTAACAATAGACACAAAACAGACCTTCCAAAGGCCTCTCAATGGGCTCAGACTAACAGGCTGTACTATGACACTATTCATAGTAATAAGGAGTATTTCTTCACTAAGTGCATATACTTTTTACCTTTCTTCACTAAGTTTATATACTTCTTAACTTTGTTTTACTATTCCATGTCCCCTTTCAATTTTTACAGCATTTCCAATATGGTCTTTTGTTTTTTTTGTTTTTTTTTTGTTTTTTTTGTTTTGGTCTGGATGTTTTCTAAATGACAATATATTTTTCTTGAAAAAAGTACATAAAGTACATTCCAAAATCTTTAAAAAATACAGAAACCTATAAAAGAATCTATTACCACATTACCCAGAGAAAACTACTGCTAAGTATGGTATATATACTTCCATTCATTTTAATGCATAAATATACCAGAAAATTGAATTACTATATAGTAATTGGAATCCAATACACTGGTCAATTGTTCCATGCATATCTTTCTATGCTATAAATGGAAGTTTATATCATCATACATAACTGTTCGATGTAACTTGGTAACTTTGTACATGTATCCCTGTGTGTATATTATAACTTGTAAGTGGATTTATTTAAATACTCAACTACTTATAAATATAGACAGTTAGAACTTTTTTCATTATTAAAAACAAAGCTGTAATGGGTATCTATATATACATCTTTGCACGTAAAATAAGTCAACACTTTCCCCTAGTCCTATCCCCAATCACATTTCCCATGGTAACCAACAAAATAAAGACACAAAAAACTAGAAACGATCACTTGTTTATCCTTCTACATCTTTCTCTAGATTCATACAAATCTATACCAATGCAGATACATATATAAAACCATTCTTTTATTTTTCATTTTAGTAGGCTCTTACTTTCCTAGTTAACCAAATGATTATTGATTTACTGTATCATGGACATGTTGGACATCACATATAGATTCAGTTAATTATTTTCATTCATTGCATAATATTCTACAGTACATTTATAGTATAAATATATTCAATCATTTTCCTATTAACCAGCTGTTCTGTGGTTACTGGTTTTTGTCTTGCTTTGTTTTGGTTTTCCCACTACAAACAATGCAGTAGGATCTTTGAATGTACATTTTTATGTGATGGATTAAAGATTCCCAGGAGTCGAGGTGCAGTGTTAGAGCTGGTACACCATTAATTTTGATGGATACTTCCAAATTTATCAATGCATGAAAACCTTCCATTTCCTCATTATGATCTTAATTTGTACTAGTAGTCACTGGTATGACTACTAGTGAGGCTGAAAATATTTTCATATACCTGTCGGTCCTTTAAATTTTCCCTTTTGCGAATTGCCAATTAATCTATTTAGCCATTTTTTCAAATACATATAACTTTTATCTCATCAGTGTGGAGCAATTCCTAGTTTTCTAATATTTGTATTGCATAATGTACGTTTATATCTTTAACTCATCTGATTTTTTTTAAATTTTATGGTAGGAAATAGGAGCCTAATATTTACAACTTACAGATGAAAAGCCAGCTTTTATAACATCATTTTTATATAAATATATATTTTTCCACTGAATTGAAAGCCACTTTTACTCAAAGAAATGAACCATATTTGGTTCATTATTACATACTTCGATCTGTTTCTGACTCTTTTTACTACTCTCTTGATCAATTTTTCTCATGGCCAATAACATGGGTTTTTTTTTTAATTTTTTAAAAGATTGTATTTATTTTATTTTTAGAGAGGGGGGAGGGAGGAGAAAGAGAGGGCAAGAAACATCAATGTGTTTTCTTCTTGCATGCCCCCTACTGGGGACCTGGCCCACAAACCAGGCATGTGCCCTGACTGGGAATCGAACCTGTGACCCTTTGCTTCTCAGGCCAGCACTCAATCCACTGAGCTATACCAGCCAGGGCCAATAACATGCTTTTTTAACAGCAACTTTATATTAAATTTTAATGTCCAGAAAGAAAAATAAAAATAAATACCTATTGTCATTCTGACTAGAATTCCATTAACATATATATTACGAAGGAATTACATTTTATAGTATTAGGAATTATCAGGAAAATGGCATGACTATTTCTTTACTTATTAAAATTATTACCAAGGATTTTATATTTTTGTTTACATATATGGAATTTTTTTCTATTTTTATACAACTTGTTACTGAGGGTATAAAGAAACTTTGATTTTACCTATGGCTATTAGCTCATATGTTTTATTAGTAATAGTCTCAGAGTCTTAAATTTCCTAGGAATATAATAATATCATCTGAAAATGAAAATAACTCTTTAATTTTTTCCACTATTTATATTGCTTAATTTTATTGCTTAATTATATCATATAGAACACACAACACTGTGGTAAATAACAGTGTTGATGGCAAATACCCCTCTGTATTTTTCCTGGTCTTAATAGGAATGGCTTTTATGTATCACTGTTTAATGTAATGCTATAGAGGGCTCTGTAAATATTCTTTATTATGTTTAACTTCCTTCTATGTCCATTTTATTTAGATTGTTATTAGAAATTCCCAATGCATCTTATCAAATTACTTTTTGAAATGTATCCTGGGTTGAATAGAATACCCACATTTTGGCCACCTGAAATCAGGTGACCTTATTTTGGAATGGGGTCATTGCACATAAAATTAGTTAAGATGAGGTCATCGTGAATTATGATGGGCTCTAATCCAATGACTGGTGTCCTCATAAGAAGAGAAAATAGAGCCATTGTCAGACACAAAGTGAGAACACCATGTTACGACAAGGACAGAGACTGATGTGTCTACGTGTCAAGGAACACAAAGGATTGCCTCGTGAAGCCAGGAAGAGGAAAGGAAGGATCATCTCTTAGAGCCTGTGGAGAGAGCATGGTCCTGTCATACATTGATTTTGATCCCCAGCTTTAAGAACTGCGAGAGAATACATTTCCATTGTTTTAAGCCATCCACTTTGGTAATTTGTTACAGCAGCTCTAGGAAACTGATACAGCATGTACTGATGTAATCATACTATTTTTTTTTTTAATTTGTTGATGTGATTAATGGTATGGATAAATTTCCAATCCTAACCATATTCTCATTTTTGAAACAAACCCTATTTCAAACATTTTAACTATATTTTCATAACCATATGAACTTAAGTTGCTATTTTTAATTACATATTTCTATATATAAATGAAAATTGGTATAAAATATATTTTTAGAGCTATCTATATCAGGTTTTTAATATAAGAGTATGCTAGATTAGTACAATTACTTAAGGTCCCTTTCTGCTTTCTCTATAATCTTAAATTGTTAGAAAGCCATAGTGAATATCTAGTTTTGAAGCTTATATTTAATTTAGTTATAAAATGATCTGGGCCTAGTGCCATTTTTAGTGGTATATCTTTAACAACCTTCCATTTTCTTTTATGATTAATGGTGTTACTTTTTTACTTTTCTTACATGAATATTGATAACATATATGTTCCTAAATAATTTTCAAGTGAATGATTACAGGAATTTTTTTAAATCTAGTAGTACCAATCACGAATGGTAGAGACAACCAGGGAGCTAGGAAGGTGCACACCCCCTTCCTTCCAAACTACTTCCTGTGGCTTAAATCAAAAAGCGACAGTCCTCAAAGAAAGAAAAGACCATAGTCAAGGGTACAGAAGTAGCTGTTAACCCTGGTTAGAACCTCTAAACAAACCCAGAGGGAATGTTTTCATCAGAATCATCAGGACTGTGTCACAATAAAATCTAGATGATTGGTCCTCAAGTCACGGGATAACCTTCTGGATTCAGAAAAACTGTGCAAAAAATTATTGATATTTCCATTGAGCTATAATAAAACTCATATTAAAACACTTGAAAAAAATTTAAATTATTTTTTCCTCACAACTGCACACATTTTAAAATATCTTCAATTTCTCTAAGAAACAATTTTTCTCTACAACTCTCCCAGAGTTTATACTAATATCCTTTTATTCATAGCAGATGGAGAAAATTAAAGTAACATATTTGATCTAAAATAATTAGTGTTGCATCGGCATTTCCAATCTAAATGGCATTTTACGGGGTTATTGTTACATGGATCAAGAGTTTGCTCTCCACACAAAGAGACATAAAAACAACTTTGAAACTTTTTCCTTGCAATTAGCTTTTGCATTTTAATTTCTTTAACATCATTCTAGTTGGATTTTTAAAAATTTTTTTTTTTATTTATTTTTTAAAGGGTAGGGAAGGGAGGGAGGAAGAGAGGTAGAGAAACATCAGTGTGAGAGAGAAACACCGATCAGTTGCAACACCAATGCAGCTCAAGTGGGGACTAAAGCCCTGACTGGGGATCAAACATGTGACCTTTCACTTTGCTAATTTTAAACACAAATCAATGGGAGTTTAAATACAAATCAAATAGGAGAATAAAGTGGTCCAATTTAGTCATGAGTCATACTTTGTTCACAGGCTAGTCTGCTAATAAATCAATATAGCTGCTTCTTAAAAACAGTATTCTCAAAACTGACCATCAACTGCTAGGTTGTCTGGAAAACTGGGAATATATTTTTACTGCTCAGATATCATAAGCCTGCCCTTTAGCCTCCTGAAATGCCTAAAAGTAAACTGCATATGTATGTGGTGAGCTTCAGATGACTGCCTCTCTGTCCAAGAGCTAAGTAATCCCTGGCCCAAGTATGAACCAATCCAACCCTGGCCAGGTCGCTAAGTTGGTTAGAGCATTATCCTGATATATTAATGTTGCAGGTTCAATTCCTGGTCAGGGCACACACAAGGCTCAATGAATGAATGCATAAATAAATAAGTGGAACAACAGGTCCGCGTCTCTCTCACTCTCTCTCCCATTCTCTCTCTCTCTTTCTAAAATCAGTAAATTAAAAAAAAGGAAAGAAAAAAATGAACCAATTCATGAGTGTTTCTTTAGCACATATTACATCCACTGTGGAATTCTTTTTAAGTTAAAAATATTATGCACCTGGAAAAACGCACTCTTGTGTAGACTTCAGAGCAGTCATGCAGCATGACACCAGACCCCAACAGACCCACCTGGTATTTCTATACTGCATCGCAATTTCCAAACTGCTTTCATACATCACTTTCCAATTTCATTCTTGTAGTAAACCTATTGTGAATGCAGGATGAAAGAGGAAATAGGTATAAACATAGAACTCTAGAGATGAAAGTGATATTACAGATCATCCATAACCTTCTTTTACAGATACGAAAATGGAGACCAAAGGGAAGTGAGGACCTTTGCCTTCTTGCAAGCCAGGCTTACATGGCAAATAAAGTGAAGGAATATCACCATGAGAGTCACAAAAAGGAGTCACAAAAATACTAGAAGAAAGAGAAACATGGTGGGAGTAACAGACACTAATTCCAATTCAATGTGTGGTTTTTTTTAAAGCAATTCTATCAAATTAAAGTTTGAAATCGAACGTTGGTCTCTCAGACCACTTGGCTAAGATGGTGCTATGCCACCACTTGATACCTTAGAGAGAAATACAATTTTAAAATTCATAGTTTCTGGTAAATATGTACAAGCCTTTACAGAACATATTAACATAGTTGTAAACAGTCTACATACATGTACACGAAAACTTAAAATTCACTATACAACTGTTGAAGGAGTCTAAACATTCTGTAGTTCAATGAGGAGCTACCCATGCATTCACTGCACACTCCACCTCCACCTGTCCCCACTCTCCCGGCCCAGGCAGGCCTAGCTGATGCTCCTGATATTATGACCTCTCTATTACACAACAAGGTTTGAAAATCATATTTTCTTTAAGTGAGAATATACTGGAAGAAGTATCTATTTTCTCTTACAGCATTCTCAAAATCATATCTCAGCCATGCACTAGCCAGGGTCCTATATCTTATATTTAATTGATAATAGCCACTTTCATTGACCCAGTCATAGAAAAAAAACAAATTATTTTTTTAAATCTGCATTTGGGATATAATCATAATTCTAATAAGAGACCACACTAAAGAAAAGTACAAAAGTAAAACATTAAAAGTGGAATTATTTTTCAAAAGGACACTCATAGTGGTGGTGAAAGATTGTATCAGGGTTAGAAGACAACTCTCTGTGTTAGAATAAACAATTTATTGTCAAATACAATAATAACCTCAACACTTTAAAACTGCTTTTCATCACCTTTTAAACCTATGGAAATAGAGAGTGTAAAATACAATGTCTAATGCACCATGGAAAATTTTACTCTTCTCAAAGAAGGAAGAACAAATATCTCTATTTCTGTTTTGGAACTGCACAATATATTCTCACATCCCATTTGCTCTGATTCATTTACATTTTGCTGAATTATGATTTGGTCCAGTTTCATCATTCAAAAGATAAAAAATAATCAACAACAACAAAAAGTCCTCAAAAGATGCCTCCAGATGAAATTGCAAAGAAAATAAGTACATGAATTAGTGAAGCAACATTCAAGTTATACCACTGTGGCAGTTACATCTTTTCTCATCTTGTCTGAGAACTAATTGCACTGCTGAAATTAGACATCCAGCCTGCTCCATGCAGACAGGAGCCCAAGCCAAAAGCAAAGTCTTCGAATAAAAACACTGCCTTCTGATTCTTTTCACATGGCTACATTTTTGACATTTCCTTCAATATTCAAGCCAGTTGCAGTGTTACTATGACAAAAAATTTCTGTAGGCATGACTGGCACATCTGTGGCAAGTGGCAGGGAATGGAAACAGGCAACAAGTCCCTTTAGTGATTGCAGAAAGCCCACAGGCATTCTGCAAATGCTTGCATACACTTTATAATGATATAAAAAATGGAAACCATGATAACAATTTTAATCACTTGATGGAAAATTCTATGATCTACTCTAACTTTATAGTAATGACAAAGCCTCCGACACACAGGAGACCAAAGGGCATATATTCTCTCTCTGCCTGTCAGTATGCTTCAATGTCCACGTGAAGGTTTTACACTTGGCTGGAGAGAACCGTAACATAGTATTTATATAACCTATCTAAGGACGAATTATAAATGGCTAAATTTGACTACAGTGGAATTTTCTTGATTATTTTTAATTTGACACAAATTACTTCTCTGAGCTCTAGAACTTTCTCCCCAGCCCTGGGAGATATCCAGTGTCAATAATCGGAGTTAGTCCATCTATAGTCAGTGCTGCACTAAGTTCTGCCACAAGGTAGCAATTAGAGTCAAGTCTCTCCCAGAAATGCCAGTTACTGTTCTTTGTCTTCCCTGTTGAATGTCTTCTTAATATAGGAATGACATACCGCTTTTACCTGATTAAATTGGAAAATATTATTTAAAATAACACTCATAGTTGGCAAGAGCACAGGAAAGGAAGCATGCCCAAAGATACTCTTGGGAATGTAGACTGGAACCACCTTTCTGGAAAACAATCTGACAACAAATATCATGACGTCTGCATCCCACTCTATTCACTGATTTTATTTTGGGAACATTGTTCATGTCTTTAAACAGTCTTAAAATTAGAGTTTTTAATGTGACTGTATGAAAGTCTTTCATTGTTTCCCCATGTGCCAACATTTCAGTTGTTCTCCATCTGAACTACTGTAAGTAATGCCATAGAGAACATCTCTGTAAGTACACTCTAAACGGCACTCTGTTTATTCCTTAGGACAGATCCTAGAAGTGGAGATACAGCTGCTAGCAAGGTTTAAGGCCAAGTATCATTTTTCCCAGCAACTAAGGAACTGCAATCAACAGACCAATCCCTAAACTAGAATTCCAGCAGCTCATCATTTAGAAGGAGAACTATATGTGATGATAAAACTGACCTTGCTTATTTTCACAGCCCTGAGAATGAGTAATTCCTTGGAGAAAACCTATCAGCATATATGATTGGGTAACCATTAACTTAAACAGGACAAATCAGGTCCTACCAAAAGGACATTCATTTCAAGCAAAGAAACAGACTTTTAATTAATTAACAGCTGAGTTAATTGACTCTGTCCTAGAGCAAAGATCCTCTTTCCAAGTCCATTAATGTGTAAGACGGAGAACACATTCTTATCATCATTGGTTTGCCTTAGTTTGCCTGCCTTTTGAAGTCCAATAAACAACCAGAGTTTATAAAACTTAAAAGCCAGAATGTAGTTAAACATTTTGTGGCTGTCAAAACGTACCTCCCCGGTGTCAGGAGTAGAGAAGTTACCGCCTGGAGGCTGTTCTAAAGGAAAATGGGACTGACCCTTAAATTAAAACTCCAGATTTTAGAAGCCAGTAAATAACTACAAATCACTTTTTAACCTATCATATCAGAAAATATTTAAAATGATAACACTCACTGTTGGCAAGAGAACAATATTTCCTGAAGCTCATTCCAGGGAAAAACATTTTCATGATCAAATGGGTTTAAGGAATTAAACAAAGTTCAAGCTGAACCTTTAAACAGTGGATCTCCATAAGGGGTTATAACCAGCAGTATTTCTTAAACTTATTTAACTACCAAATGCTCTTACTTTATGCCACCTTTTGTTTTTGGCTGTTGGGTTTCTGTCAAGTATCTCAAGGATGAGCATTCTGTGGAACATCTTCAGTAAATATTTTTTTCTGCTAGCAGTTGTCAAACATTTTGGTCTCAAACCTGTTCATACTCTTGAAAATTGTTAAAGGCCCCCAAATATTTTTGCTTAGGTAGGCAACAGCTATGAATATTTACCATAGTAGAAATTAAAATTTCTAAAACACTATTAATTCATTTAAAAATACCAATAATAAACCTGTTACATGTTAACATAAATATTTTCTTAAAAAAACAAACAAAAGAAAACAGTAAGTAGAATAGCATTGTCTCACAGTTTTGAAAAACCTGTCTAACGTTTGGCTTAAAAGAAGACCAGTAGGTGCTCATATCTGCTCCTACATTGTATCATGAGATGTGTTGTTTTAGTTGAAGTATGTCAAGAAAATCCAGGAGGAGTATTTTAATAGCTTTCATTTCACAAATGAGTATGAATATTTTTCTTGGATACGGCTCCAAATCTGATAAATAGTAGTTTCTTTAATAGTCAGTTGCAGTTTGGAATCTGAAACAGTATCAATAAACTTTTAGTGCTCTATTACATAAAAATTCATGGTCTATGTTGCACTTTGAATGGGTCTTTTCCCCATGCAAAATTCTGTAAAAGCATGAATTGCTCTGGTCAAAAATATTGGCTCACTGAATAATGCAGATCTTCTGAACATTGACACATTTCATTAAACAGTATAAACAAGAATCCCATTTGTTAATATCACCATCGATCTCACCAGAAGTCTTTAAGCACTGGGAAGCTGTCAAGCTCATGATGGCACATACAAGTTTTCCAAAATTCTAATTTTTACTTGAAAGCTTGAATTTTATCATTGCCAATAAATACTGTCCAATGGTTTACTGAAAATGACAGGCTCAGTTTAGGCATGTTTGTGAAAATGTTTGTCAGATATGGAAGTCTGAATAACCTTATTTCATCTGTCAATTGTTCTTTCAAGTAAAAGTGGCATTCCGTGAAAAAGCAGCTAGTTTCTTTTGCTCACAATGAAATACTGTGAGCAGTATTTCCTCACACAACCATGATACTTCAATATGCAGCTGTTCCTAGCGACTGCTTCCTATTTCTCACACACACACACACACAACAGACATGCACTCGAGAGCGAACACTTAATCAAACTAATAACTAACGGTTTCATCGAGCATATTTTTAATGGAATTGGCTTTCTTTTTGAACCACAATTCATGGTAGTAAGACTCATAGTACAGTTTGGTGCCACTGCCTTGATTCACTCCACAGTGCTTGATTCATGTTACGGTTTTACTCATGATCAGTGCTAAAGTCCACACAGTAAAGAAGACAAACAACAACTTAGTATTATAGTGATAGGTTTTGACCTGCGAACACCCTGGAAGGGTCTCTGAGATCCTCAGGGGCCCATAAACTACACTTTGAGAATTGCTGTTGTAGGCTCAAAATCTGGGTCTAACAAAAAACCACTAGTTGGGGACTTCCGGCCAAGATGGAGGTGTAGATGGACGCACTGTTCCTCCTTGCACAACCAAAAGAGGGAAAAAAAGCAATTTAGAGGGAAAGGGCAGCCAGATCTGACAGAAAACTGAACTGAGTGGAGGTCCGACAACCAAGGAGTTAAAGGAGACACGTTCATCCAGACCGGTAGGCGGGGCGGAGCCAGGTGGAGGGGAGCGGTGCCGGTGGCGCTCCAACTGCCTGAAGCGGTCCATGGTAGGCGTGCCTGGCCAAAGCGCAGTGGGTACATTCTGCGAGACCAGGGCTGAGACTGGTGGACCGGACAGGCCCTCATTAGCACGCAGACCAGAAAAAAAGCTGGGGGCTGAACAGACTGCTTGGCCCACCAACGCAGGGAAATAAAGCCTCAAACCACCGATTGAATACACCTGTGGGGGGTGAGGCGGCAGTGGGATGAACTCCTGGCCTCACAGGAGAGTTCGTTGAGGAGACCCACAGGAACTCGGAACTGTGCAGGCCCGCCCACTCTCTCTGGAGCCAGCAAGGAGGGGATCAACTTGCTTGTGGGCAGCTGGGGAGGTGCAGAGAGCGGAACAAGCACCATTGTTCTCTCAGGCCCCGCCCCCACACACAGTGTCACAACACAGCAACGTGGGTTACCCGCCCCCACAGAGAGCGTCACAACAGAGTGACGTGGGTTTCCCCACCCTGGTGAACACCTAAAGCTCCGCCCCTTAAAGTAACAGGCACACTGAGGAGAAAAAAAAAAAGCCCAAATGAGAGAGAAAAAAATGGCGGAAAGATGGGGCGGGGGCAGAGTCCACTTTCTCCTCGCCACAAGTGAAACACCTAGCAGATTTTCTGAGGAACAGAGCGAACACCCAACAGTATTCCAGCATATATGAAGATTGGTGACCAAGATTACAAGGGAAATTGAACGATCAGATGCCTAACGCAGACATGAGGACCAGGGGAGCAGGCACGGCCGGACACTTTTAAAGCCAGCCAGCAGAAGGTTTTTTTTGTTTGTTTCTCTGTTTTATTGTTTTCCCCACCCTCCTTCCTATCTGTCCTTCTTTATTTTTTTAATTCCTTCTTCCTTCCTTTCATTTAGTATTCCTAGTCTTCTCCTCTTTTTATTTCTTATTTTTTATTTTTATTTTATTATATATTTTTTATTTTTATTTTTTTAATTTCATTTTTTTTCTTCTTCTTCCTTCCCCTCCCTTCTTTATCCATAGGTGAGACATTAAAACCTGGAGTTGAAAAGAGAACAGAACTAGACCCAGACAAGGGTCAGCCCTCAAAACAGAGACAGTGACACAAAATTAAGTTCGCTACTCTAGAGAACTTGTCAGATCAATTTAAGAAACAGAGGCTAGCAAGAAGGGTATCACAAACAATGGGAATGCAAAGAAACAATTCCCAAATGAAAGGAAAGGAGGAAGCCCCAGGAAGAATGATAAATGAAACAGAGGCAAGCCAACTATCAGATAGTGAGTTCAAAGCATTGGTTATCAGGAAGTTCAAGAAGCTTGATGAGCTCGCAGAGAATTTCCAGAAACTATAGGGAAATGATAATGAACTCACTGCAAACTATGTCAACATGAAAAAGGAAATAGAAACTATCCACAAAGGCCAAGAGGAAATGAAGAATACAATATCTGAACTGAAGAATACAATAGAAGGAATCAAAAGCAGGCTCAATGAAGCAGAGGATTGGATCAGCGACCTGGAAGACAAGGTAGAAAAAAACACCCAAAAAGAGCAGGAACAGGAAAAGAGACTCAGAAAGAATGAAGAGGTATTAAGGGAAATGCAGGACAACATGAAACGTAATAATATTCATATAATAGGGATACCAGAAGGAGAAGAAGAAGAGCAAGGGATAGAAAACGTGTTTGAAAAAGTAATGATGGATAACTTCCCGAATCTGATGAAAGAAAAAGCCACACAAATCCAGGAAATACAGAGAGTCACAATCAAAAGGAACCCAAACAGGCCCACTTCAAGACACATCATAATTAAAATGGCAAAATTCCAAGACAAAGAGAGAATCTTAAAGGCAGCTAGACAGAGACAGGAAGTAACATACAAGGGAGCCCCAATAAGGTTAGCAGCTGACTTCTCAATGGAAACTCTCCAACCCAGCAGAGAATGGCAAGAAATATTCCAAGTAATGAGAACCAGAGGCCTGCAACCAAGGCTACTGTACCCAGCAAGACTCTCAATTAAGATAGATGGCCAAATAAGAAGCTTCCCAGACAAAAGAAGTCTAAAAGAATACACCTCCACCAAACCAGCCCTGCAAGAGATGCTAAAGGGACTGCTTTAAGGAAAGGAAGAAACAGAGAGAGAGAAAGGAACACAGATACAAAAAAAAAAATGGCAATGAATAAGTACCTATCGATAATAACCTTAAATGTAAATGGATTAAATGCTTCAATCAAAATACACAGACCAGCTGAATGGATAAGAAAGCATGATCCACACATATGCTGCCTACAAGAGACCCACCTCAGGACAAAAGACTTACACAGACTGAAAGTGAAGGGCTGGAAACAAGTTTTCCAAGCAAACGGACAGGAAAAAAGAGCCAGGGTAGCAATACTCATATCAGACAAAATAGACTTCAAAAAAAGGGCCATAAAGAGAGACCCAGAAGGACACTTCATAATACTCAAGGGAAGAATCCACCAAGAAGACATAAACATTGTAAATATATATGCACCCAACATAGGAGCCCCCAAATACATAAAGAAAATCTTGGAGGACTTTAAGAAAGACATTGATAGCAACACAATTATAGTAGGGTACTTCAACACCCCACTGTCAAAAATGGACAGATCTTCCAAACAAAATATCAGCAAAGATATCGTGGCATTGAACAATACTCTAGATGAAATGGACTTAACTGATATATATATAGAGCCTTTCACCCCACAGAAGCTAAATACACATTCTTTTCAAATGCACATGCAATATTTTCAAAAATAGACCATATGATAGGGCAAAAAACAAGCCTCAACAGATTCAAGAAAACTAAAATAATATCAAGTATTTTCTCCGACCACAAGGGATTGAAATTAGAAACCAACCCTAAGGAAAAAAACCCCAAACACTCAAAATCATGGAGATTGAATAGCATGTTAGTAAACAATGAATGGGTCAAGGACGAGATTAGGGATGAAATAAAAAAGTTCCTTGCACAAATGAAAATGAACTGACAACAACCCAAAACTTGTGAGACACAGCGAAGGCAGTCCTGAGAGGGAGGTTCATAGCGATACAGGTCTATCTAAAAAAAATAGAAACATTTCAAACAAATAACTTAACCCTACACCTACAAGAAATCAAGGAACAACAACAAAGACAACCCAAAGCAAGTAGAAGGAAGGAAATAACCAAGATCAGAGCAGAATTAAATGACATAGAGACTAAAAGCACAATTCTAAGGATCAATGAATCCAGGAGCTGGTTCTTTGAAAAAATGAACAAAATAGACAAGCCTTTAAGCAGGTTCATCAAGAAAAAAAGAGAGAAGACCCAAATAAATATGAAAACCTAGGTGAAATGGACGAATTTCTAGAAAAATAAAATCTTCCAAAACTCAATAAAGAAGAAGCAGAAAGCCTGAACCAACCAATAACAGCGGATGAAATTAAAACAGTAATCAAAAAACTCCTGACACACAAAAGCCCTGGACCGGATGGTTTCACAGGAGAATTCTACAAAGCATTTAAGGAAGAGCTAACCCCTATCCTTCACAGACTATTCCAAAAAATCCAAAGTGATGGAAGACTCCCAAACTCTTTTTATGAAGCCAGCATCATCCTAATCCCAAAACCAGAAAAAGACACAACAAAGAAAGAAAACTTCAGGCCAATATCACTGATGAACATTGACTCTAAAATCCTCAACAAAAATATTAGCAAACCGCATCCAGCAACACATCAAAAAGATCATACACCATGACCAAGTGGGATTCATCCCAGGGATGCAAGGATGGTACAATAGTCACAAAACAGTAAACGTAATACATCACATAAACAAAAGAAAAGACAAAAATCACACGATCATATCAATAGATGTAGAAAAAGTATTCGATAAGGTACAGCATCCATTTATGATAAAGACACTTAGCAAAGTGGGAATAGAGGGAGCATTCCTCAACATAATAAAGGCCATATATGAGAAACCTACAGCCAACATTATACTCAATGGACAAAAACTAAAACCTTTCCCACTAAGATCAGGAACAAGACAAGGTTGTCCACTATCACCACTTCTATTTAACATAGTACTGGAAGTTTTAGCCACAGCAATCAGACAAGAAAAGGAAATAAAAGGCATCCAAACTGGAAAGGAGGAAACAAAAATGTCATTTTTAGCAGATGACATGATACTGTACTTAGAAAATCCTATAGACTCCACCAAAAAACTAATCGATCTAATAATTGAATCTGGCAAAACAGCAGGTTACAAAGTCAATATCCAGAAATGAAAGGCATTTTTGTATACCAACAGTGAAACAGCAGAAGCAGAAATCAGGAAAAAAATCCCATTTGATATAGCAACAAAAAAAATAAAATACCTAGGTATAAACCTAACCAAGGAGGTAAAAGACCTGTACTCAGAAAACTACACAACACTGAAGAAAGAAATCATGGAAGACACAAACAAATGGAAACATATACCATGCTCATGGATTGGAAGAATCAACATCATTAAAATGTCCATACTACCCAAAGCAATTTATAGATTCAATGCAATCCCTATCAAAGTACTAATGGCATATTTCACAGATATAGAACAAACTCTTCAAAAATTTATATGGAACCATAAACAATCCCGAATATCAGCTGCAATTTTGAGAAAGAAGAGCAAAGTAGGAGGGATCACAATTCCTGATATCAAACTATATTACAAGGCCACTGTAATCAAAACAGCCTGGTACTGCATAAAAACAGACAGATAGACCAATGGAACAGAATAGAGAGCCCAGAAATAAACCCGAGTCTCTACGGGCAATTAATCTTCGACAAAGGGGGCAGAAGCATGAAATGGAATAAAAATAGCCTCTTCAACAAATGGTGTTGGGAAATCTGGACAGCTACATGCAAAAAAATGAAACTCGAGCACCAACTTACACCATACACAAAAATAAATTCAAGGTGGATAAAAGACTTAAATGTAAATCATGACACCATAAAAGTTCTAGAGGAAAACATCAGTAGGAAAATCTCAGACATTCCACGCAGCAACATCTTCAAGGATATGTCCCCTAGAGCTAGGGACATAAAGGAAAGAATAAACAAATGGGACCTTATCAAACTAAAGAGCTTCTGTGAGGCTAAAGAAAACAGTATTAAAATAAAAAGAGAACCAACAGTATGGGAAAACATGTTTGCCAATGATACCTCAGACAAGGGTCTGATCTCCAAAATATATAAAGAACTCATACGACTCCACTCCAGGAAGACAAAATACCCAATTAAAAAATGGGCAAAAGACATGAACAGATGCTTTTCGAAAGAGGACATACAGAGGGCCCAGAGACATATGAAAAGATGCTCAACATCATTAGCCATCAGAGAGATGCAAATTAAAACCACAATGAGATACCACCTCACACCAGTCAGAATGGCCATCATCAACAAAGCAACAGATAACTGTTGGAGGGGATGTGGAGAAAAGGGAACCCTACTGCACCGTTGGTGGGAAAGCAGACTGATGCAGCCACTGTGGAAAACAGTATGGAATTACCTCAGAAAACTAAAAATGGAACTGCCTTTTGACTCAGCAATTCCACTACTGGGATTATACCCTAAGAACCCTGAAACACGAATTCAAAAGAACCTGTGCACTCCAATGTTCATAGCAGCACAATTCACAATAGCCAAGTGCTGGAAACAACCTAAGTGCCCATCTACAAATGAATGGATCAAGAAACTATGGTACATTTACACAATGGAATTCTACACAGCAGACAGGAAGAAGGAGCATATACCCTTTGCAACAGCATGGATGGAACTGGAGAGCATTATGCTAAGTGAAGTAAGCCAGGTGGTGAGGGACAAATATCATATGATCTCACCTTTAACTGGAACATACTCAACAAAAGCAAAAAGAAGCAAATCTTAACCAGAGACATTGAAATTAAGAACAATCTAACAATAGCCAGGGGGGAGGGGAGAAGGGACAATGGGGAGAAGGGTTTTCAGGAACCACTATAGAGGACACATGGACAGAACCAAGGGTGGGGATGGAGGCAGGGAAGGGAGGTGGAACTGGAAGGGGAGGGGAGGGGAGAGTATGCAGACAACTGTAATTGAACAACAATAAAGTAAATATTAAAAAAAATAATTAAAAAAAACAACACTAGTTGGGGACTAGGAGGAAAGTCCTTATCATCACTTTCCAGCTCATCCCCTGGCTGTGTGAATTCATGAGTGTCAGGTGGCAATCCACATTTTCCTGCAATGTCCATTCTTTTGTCCCTAGTATCGAAATCCACTTGGTCCCCTCTCAGGATCACACTCGTGTGTGCAGCAGCTATGCCTCTTCCACAGACAAGGCTGAAAGGAACCTGTTTGACGAGCTTACAGGTAAAGACTGCTTTTCTTGGCTCCAGGCTGCACAGCAGCATGAGGAATGTTGTGACCTATCTACCACAGAGATGTGCAAGATGATATTTGGAAACTTGTGTGTCTGCAGCTTGGAAGTGGCCAAGCCTGCATGGTCACATGGAATCTCTCTAGAAAGAAAGGCATGGACAACCTAAATTAATTTCCTGGGATCTTATCTGAATAGGTAGCCTATGGCCCCACTAATAGACCATCCATAGAACCTATCGATTTTGAAGCATGCTTCTATAGCAATTATTCTCAGAGTATGATTCTGGACTCATGGGCACCCTAGGGAGTACCTGTCTCTTGAAGCCGCCATAGGCTACCAGCGAGAGTGTCTGAGGGTGAGGCAGGCCACCGAGCAGCAGTGCAAGTTGCAGAAGAGCAGTGCAGGTTGCACTGTGCACAAGTTTCACAAAAGTATATGGTTGTTGTAGGTTGTGGCTTGTAATTTGCATTTTAACAAATTGTGTGAATCGTGGGCACACCAAAACTCAAGAAAATATTGTAGGGCAGTTGCTCTCAAAAGTTACTGTACCTCAGAATTACCTGTCTGGAGGTGAAAATTCAGATGTCTAAGTGCCATGCTAGACCTACCTAATCAGAATCTTTTGGATAGAAGTCTGGGCATCTGTATTTTCAAGGAGCTTCATAACCGATTCTGGTGCCTACCAAAATGGGAAACCATTTTTCTAGACTAAGGATACAATAACTTTCTACAAGAGACTAGGTCTCTGAAAACTGAAGATAACAGACAAATTGACTGCTTAGGAAATTATAATATCATTTAGATAGTCTATTTGGTAGTTACACATTCGTCTTTTAATATCCAATAACTTTTCTTTTAATCCAACTTTATATCCTCCTCTATTATTGCATTTTTTTCATTCTTAGTATGGTATTGGAGCTCAACCTTGCATATTATCCCACCGGCATCTTAAAATTTATTCAGCCAGAATTTTCTGCTTTCGTGTAAATGTAAACTATATGTCAGTCTGATTTTTTTAAAGGATCCTTAGATCCTTCAGGTGAAAAAAACAGTCATTTTCATATCACCAAATTAACTCAGAGTTTAAAAAACCATTCAAATTTCATGTTATATACTTTAAAAAAATTAAAGGCTCAATGTAAATGTCATATCTGGCAATGATTATATTTCTGGGATTTTTTAAAAGTGAAACAGAGTGGGAAGGAAGATTTTATGACTGCCAAAATAGAATCAAACATGTGGAAGTAAACAAACAAACAAAAGAATCAAAAGCAAAACTTAGTCCTCAAAAAACAAGACAAAACAGGGAAACATGCAGGAAAGTCTGTGATATTTTTCCCAAATAACCACTCAAGTGAACACCAGTAATTTTAAAAGTTGTAAGGACATTTGGCTTAAGCAAAAACTACACCATTCTGTTGTTCTAGATGCCAAAATGCCAGATCTGCCAGTCACTCAAAAAGGAACACAGGCCCAGGCAACTGATATTTATGCATTCAAAGGATGCAGTTATCTTTGAATACACACAGAAAAACTGTTTAACGGAATGTCAAGAGTTGAGAGGGAGAAAAAAGTTGGGGTTAATTCTAAGGTCAAATTAGTTTGAAAAACCACTGAGTTGTACAGAGTTAAATAAATTCTTGTACTGTGAAACTTCTCAGAGCCCATCTGTGCTAATGCTGATTATATCTTTCTAGGAAGAGATAAAGCATGAAGAATTTTCCCAACGTTGACTTTTTTTTTCATTTAGTGTCTTATGAGGCTAGCATTTCCTGGACACACTCAGGAAATCCTGAGAGCGACAGATCAAGCAGTGAGGCAAATGTTTCGGTTGTGGCCGAACCGTGGTGCAGGAGCGTAGACGCCACAGAACTAGTGAAGGCACGCTCAGCAGTCAGCCCCACCGTATCAAGTCCCTTAGGCTCTCTCCAATGACTTTTTCAATTCTGAAAGATGGTGCTTATTAGTAAAGTGCCTTGGGAGGACTGGGCAGGAAACACTAAATAAGAGCCAATTATTGCCCTCATTACAGAGTAGAATGATGATCTAATAAACCATCCCTATTACTTAACAAAATTTGGAGCCCTAGTTATTTTGTGTTTTTAACTGCACTTCAGTTTGACCTAAGAGATCTATACTAAAAAGAACAAATAAAATACTCATAGGGAACACATCCATAAATTGTAGTATAAGTTTTCTGATTGGACACTTTTTTGCTTACACATTTTCAATGGTTGCTAATACCTACAGATAAAAGCCAAATCTCAGCCTATCTTTCTAGAGACATAGATTTTATGATTAAGAAAGATCATGGGTTTTGGAGGCAGGCAGACGTGGTTAAAAGTACAGGCTACCCTTCACCACATCTTGAGTAAGTTATTTCACTTCTCTAAGCTCTTGATTCTCAAAAGTGTGGTCGGTGGACCAGCAGCACTAGCATCATTCAAACCTTATTAGGCAGAATGACAGGCCCCATTGCAAACCTACTGAATCAGAATCTGCATTTTAACAAGATCCTCAGGTGACCCATACACACACTGAAGTGTGAGAGGCAGTACTCTAATTCTCATCAGCTCATCCGAAAATTCTGGGTAATAATAGTAAAAACAGTAAAATTGGGCATGGCAGTCATTTTCCTCTCCTGCCCCTTTGAATCCACCTCCCAACCCTAAGGATTTCACCATCTAAATATCGTTCAGGAAAGCCTACCTCTCTTTTTTCCCTTCACTACCTTGGTGCAAGTCCTTCTCATCTTTGTCCGTTGGCTGCAATGGCCAACCCAACTCATTACAATGCATCGCTCATGCTTCTCTCTTATCTGTTTCCCTACTGCAGCCAGAGAGATCTTCTAGGAAATGCAAATAAGATCAGAGCTTCCATTTGGTTTCAAAATAAAGGCCAAAACCCTCTACCAGATGGACAACCTCTGCCAGGTGGCCCTGTCCACCTCACCTTATCTCACACCATGCTCCCTCTAGCTCCCTCTGCTCCAGAAGCACTACTTTTTCTTTCAGTTCCTTGAACTCACCATCCTCCTTCCCAGCTTTTGCAAAAGCCATCCTTCCCTCCGCTCCTGGCCTGATTAACTCTTCCCCAGACTTTAAATGTCAACTCAAATGTCATCAACCCTGAAAGTACTCTCTAATTCTCCTCCCCAACAACCCACATGTTGCCTGGCCCATTGCCTGAACCCCGTAAGTATTTGTTGAATAAATGAATGTATAAATCAATGAATGTTCAATATATGGTTATTGTGATGACCAAAAGGATTGATATCTGTAATGCACTTTTCACAGTGCCTAGTAGAGAACAAGAGCAGAGTACAGTACTGGTTGCTATATATTTGGAATATTAGCCCCACTAAAAACTAGGCACCAAGTGGTGCTCAATGTAGCTAACAATTAAAATCACCTGAGGAACTTTTAAACCTCTCAATGGCCTCTTTGCCTAAACCAATTAAATCAGAATCTCTGAGGGTAGGATCCAGGCACCTGTGAGCTTTTAAAATTCCATGGGGGATTCCAATGTGCAGCGCAGGTGGGGAAAGACTGCTTTACTCGTTGTCTCCAAGCCTCCCAGCTTCCAGAGAACACATGACAAGAAGAATCCTCATTATTCATGGCATAAGTCCATGGCCTCACTTCTCTCACAGAAAGAGAAAACAAGAGGAATCAATGTAGCAAAATTCCAGCAATTCATTTCCCTCGGGTATTTTGACAGCAGCCAGATGGGAGAAACTCTCCCTGTATTACACAAGCCAACCTGAAACATATCTGGGGAAATCCATGTAGCCTGACCCCTGTTGGAAGGAGTTGCAGTACCACGTGAAGTTGTTCAGTATTGAGGGTTAAGTGTGGATTTAACAAAACTCATCAGGATTTCATTACAAACCTGTCATAATTGTTTCATAGAAGCAATTTCTATATGGGAGCAATTAATTTCAACTGCTAAAAAAAAGTTAAACCTCCTGTGTGATCAGTCAGGCAACAAGACATAGGTGAGCTGGGAACCACTTTAACTTATCTTCTGTCTCCTTTAGGATTCAAGTATTTGGAGCATCAAGAAACCAAACTGTACTTTAACAGGTCTCCTATTCCCAATGACCAACCTTCTGTGTAGGTAGGTATATATTTAAGTACAGATATATTACTCTACATTTCTCACTCATTTTGAACTTTTCAAAATGTGATCTAAGCAATGAGAATTATCCAAAGACCCTTTATCTCTTTTAAGGCCTTAAAACACACACACACATTCAAATGCTTTACTTTGCCAGACAAAGCAAAATATAGGCCTCAAACGATCTGAGCACCATTTAAAATTAAAACCAAGTCAGAGCTGATACTAAGCCAGCAAAGAGGGCACAGAATAGTTTTAAAAGGCACAGGATTCCTCTCTGGAAATAATATCACAGTGGGCTAAATTCCCCTTCTTATACTCCTCCTGTTTCTTCACGCTGCTAAATTGTAGAAAAAATAAAGAAGCATGATTCTATTAATTTTTTTGGCTTTTTAAATCATATACAGGCATATTCCTGCTCAAACTTCAGCCAAATGAAAATACACAGATAATGACAATTTTGTAATAGTGGTTCCAGGAAGCAGTCTTTTCAAGATCCTCAAATGAAAGGCACTATAAAAAAAGAATATTATTATTATTATTATTATTATTATTATTATTATTATTATTATTACTATTTCAAGCACCCAGAAAAACCGCAATCAATGATTAGCCATAACAATTAAACTAACAATAATACTTCAGGAACAAGCTCCATGGTGATATGTACTTCATGTTTAATAGTTCGAATTAATTCAATCTGATGGCATGAGACATACCAGTTAGGAATTGGAAAGCACCAAAATTCACATTAGCTTCCACTTTGAAAGATATTATGAACAGAGGAGGAAGAAAATGAGGCTATAAACAGCAGTGGTAAACAGACAGGGCTTAAAGATGATAGGGGCAGGAATGACTCTTGGCTATTAGGAATTCAACAATGAAAACATAAAGGCTGGTGTTTTTATCCTCACACATTCCAGAGTCAGTCTCTGGGCAACTCATCTGAGGCAAGATACCTGAAACCCTAAAATCAAGGCCATTATACTCAGAGAAAGGGGTGACCTCTCTCTGCCCATAATGTCCTTTACCAAAAGAGAATAGAGGAAGAATTTATAATTTTCATGTCATAGACCTCAAGAAATAAAAGGGGAGTGTGGATTGGCATGGACATAAAAGGTGGGAGTCATTGTCGATTGCCTTTCTTGTCTCACTGTACGCTGCAGATTTAGAGATAATACTCTTAGGCTCTGCGGTCCCCTATGAATATTCTCTAAGGCACAGTTTCCCAGTGTCAGAACTGTTGACATGTTGGCCCAGGTATTTCTTTGTTGTGAAGGGCTGTCCTGTGCATTGCAGGATGTTTAGCAGCATTCCTAGACTCTACCCTGTAGTTGTTAGAATCAGCCCCTCCTCAATTGTGACAACTGAAAATGTCTCTAGATGTAGCTAAATGTCCCCTCAGTGACAAAGGTTTCCCTGGTTGAGAATCATTACCCTAAGGCTTTAATTCACCTGTTTCTGGGCATCCAAGAAGGAAAATGAGTTAAGAATATAGACCAACTTCTAGACTCTTCCTCATCATTAGAGATGAGCGTGCATTCAGCTGCCAGCTGTGTGCAAGGCAACTTTTCCTGGACACACTGATTCCTCTTCCCAACAGTTTTTACACTTACAGAGCTGTAACAGATCATGTAGAAATTTAGAACCTGGTACCCTTCAATTCACAGTGCAATAAAGAGTTAGCACTGCAGACCCAAAAAAGTCTAAACACAGAAAGGCCTGCTTGCAAGGTTGGCCTTTGGCAGGCAACTGGGAACTTGGGCTGGTAAACAGTCTCCTACATTGATGTAAAATTTTCCCTAAATGATTGCCTTAATTGTTCAGATAAATAGTATGGTTTATGTGAAATGCCTGCTTTCTTTCTAGAAGTCTGGAATTTGGGGTGTTCTAAGCAGATGAGCCCCCAGCAAAAACCTTATGCAGAGTCTTTAATGAGCATCCTTGGTAAGTAATACTTGTGCTTGGCGTCTCAGCTCGTTGCTGGAAGCATTAAGCATATCCTGTGTGACTCCTTTGGAAGAGGCTTCTTGGAAGCTTGCACGCGATTTTCTTCATACTTCACATGATGTGCCTTTTCCCCATTCTGATTTTATTTTGCATCGTTTCATTGTAGTAAACCATAATCATGAGGGTAACAACTTCTGAGTCCTGTGAGTTCTGCCAGAAAATTAGGGATACTGGGGGTAGTCCTGAGGAGCACATACACAGTATTCATTCAACAAATATATTGTACTGTGTGCCTCTATTTCTAAACCCTGCAGGCAGGGTTAATAGCAGAAAATTAAACTAGTCCTCACAGAACTTAGTAATGACCAGGGAAGCATTCATTCTAGCACACTTCAAGCATCTTCCACAAAAAGCAAGGTCTGTCACATCTCTTTTTTGTTTATGTTTATAACAGTTTTTTCTCAGATATAATATGCACACCATACAATTAACCCATCTAAAGTGTATAATTCCATGGTTTTATGTATATTCACAAGGTTATGCAACTGCCACCACTATCAGATTTAAGACATCCCATCCTGACTTAAAGAACCCCCGTACCTGTTGGCAGTCACCCCCCCCACCCAGCCAGAGGAAACCCCCACGCTCTTTTCTGTGTCTATGGACTTGCCTACACTGGACATTTCATATAAATGGAATAAGACAATGGGTAGTCTTTTGTGACTGGCTTCTTTCATTTAACGTAATGTTTCAAGGTTCATCTATTATGTAGCATGTTATCAGTACTTCATTTCTTTATATTACTGAATAATATCTCATTGTATGGATATACCACATTTTATTTATGCATTCATCAGTAGATAGATATTTGGGTTGTCTATGATTTTTAGCTTTTATGAATAATGCTGCTGTAAACGTGTATAAAATATTTTGTATGTGCATATTTCCATTTTCCCATGGATTGATACCTCAGGGTTGAATTTCTGGGTCATATTTTTGTTAAATTTATTTAACAAAATGCCAACTTTTTCCCAGAGCAGCTGCAGCATCTCACTTCCCACAACAGTGTATGAGAGTTCCAGGTTGCGCACATCCCCACAACCCTCGCTAGTATGTGTTTTTGATGACAGCCATCCTTGTGCATGGGAGGTGGCATGTCATTGTGGTTTTGATATGCATTTCCCTGATGGCTACTGATGTTGAGAATCTTTTCATGGACTTTCTGTCCATTTGGATATCTTCTTTGGATAAATATCTATTCAGGTCTCTTACCTCTTTTTAACTGGGCAATTTGTCTTTTTTATTGAAATACAAGAATTCTTAATACAGGGGTGGAGGAAAGTAGATTTATAGTTGTTTGTATAGAAAATAGTACAATAATTAATAAACAAGAATACAAGAATAAACTGTATTTTGCATACGCACAACTGTAAACCTACTTTTGCCCACCCCTGTATACTATGGGTACCCCGATAAGTCCCTTACCAGAGGTATGATTTACAGAAATTTGTTTCGCTGTATGAGTTGTCTCTTTACTCTCTGAAGCGTGAAGGTCTTAGATTTCTGTTCCGTCTAATCCATCTGGTTTCCTTACGTCACTGTGCTGAGGCACCGTATCTAAGAAACCACTGCCTGAGCCAAGACCATAGAGATTCATGTCCACGTTTCTGTTTGAGAGTTCCAATACCTTTAGCTACTGCATTTACATCTTTGATTCACTTCGAATCAATTTTGGTATACGGTATGAGGTAGGGGCCCAACTTTATTTTTTTGTGCACAGATGCCCAGTTGTGCTGTGACATCTTTGAGTCACCACCAGAGATAATTTCTTGTAATTTTGAGCTACACAAATTATTAAACAGGTACCAGGATATAGAAGCTAGGTATATGACCAATAGCTTGAGAGCTTGTGTTTAATTAAGCTTTTGCATTTTTTCCCCAACTTTAGGTTAGGAATATTCTTAATATTCTGGTATTTTAGAAAGCAGCACTATTATTATTAGCTAATTAGTACTCCTATTATTAACCAGATAGTACTCCTATTATTAACCAGTATGCTACTACTAGCAATAGTAACTAGCAGTTATTCAATACCTAGCATGTGCCAGGCACTATACTTGCATTTAACATGCATAATTTATAAGCACTTAACATGCCTGACATATCTTCCCACCAGTATCACAAAATAGGTGGAATTCCCTCTTACAGATGATGATACTGAGGGTGAGGCTACCAGTGTAATTTTCCTTAGGTCACAGAGCTGGCAGAAAAAAGGATAATAAATTGAGGAAAGGAGCAGCACTGACAAGTCGGGGTCAAGGAATGCCTGATAACAATTTCTAACAAACAGTAGATAAGCATAGATAGATACAAAATATCCAAAAATCAACAAGCCAGAATCTAGCACTAGTCAATGACTTGCATACCCAGTTTTGGTCAGGAAGCTCACAAGAAAGGGTTGGTCTCCCTTGCTAACCCAACATAGGGTTAGAAATCTTATCGCGGAAGATACCACACAAGATTGATCTGATGGCTAAAAAGGTTTTGTCAGTACTCCAAAAATTTCACTGTGACTAGGTGACTGATGAAGCAAATCAATGAGAACTGGATTAGGAACCCAGATATGAAGTCAATTACTTCCAATTGGAGAATTAGGAATTAATTGATCAATAGTATAAAACATATAGCATCAATTTTCAAAACTAACCCTTTCCCTTTTTCTGTAGGGCAAATGCAAGTGAAAATAGCTTTGAAAAGGTTGAATCTGTAGAGCAGTTTGATCTTGGAAACATTTTCCCAGATGGCTGAAACTGCTGCTTTCACTGACTCCCTTTGTTCCCAGGCCTGGAAGTCTGATAAGGAGATTCTGGTAGTTTTCAGTGGAGAAAATGTAGACAAAGAAGTGAGTTGACTTTTCCAATCGGTTTATGGCAGATAAACCAGGGTTTTTTTTCCACATGAAAGTCTTAATTTTCTTTTCTTATACCAGCTGAGTCCTTAATAATAAATATAATAATAACAGCTGGCATTATATTATATCATGCTCTATCTAAGCACCTGAAAAATGGCAACAAATTTATTTAATCCAAAGTATATGAAGTGTGTACTACTATTATTCCAATTTTTGTATAGGAACGAAAGGAGATGCTAGAAGGTTCACTTGCGTGACAAGTGGTGTGAGGCCTTGAATCCTGCAGTCTGCCTCTGTCCTCTTAAGAGTGTCTCATGGACAACGGTGTGGGGACTGACTGTGGGAACGGGGGTGGGCTAGGCAGTGGAGGTCAAAGGGGGAAAAATTGGGACAGCTGTAATAGAGTAACAGTAAAAAAATAGTGTCTCTATATTGTTTCAGAATAGAAGCAACTAGACTTATAAGGGTTAAGACAACTCCAAGTTGAGTCTTTTTATACTAGGCAAACTGTCTCCAATATACTTACAATAACTTTATATACCAAATAACATTTTGAAGTTTATTTTCTCCCGACACAGAAACATCACTGCATCTCTCCTGGGATTTTCAGTACTGTCTGTTGCAGAACTGGTCTGGGCTTAGCAAGTATTGCTTTATCATTCTTAAATAAAAACCATTATAGAGAATGCAGAAAACAATTTCCCTTTCAGTTTCCCCACTTCTACACATATTGAGAAAGATAGATCCTTAAAGTGCTGAAGGAAAACTCACAATATAATAAAAACTCAGCATCAGAAATGTTCCAAGTCCCTCTACTCTCTCCTTGTATTTAGGAAACTACAGTTTAATATAGGCTCAACCCTCCAGAGAATACAGTGTATCGAACTGTTAATACATTTTTATATATTTTAACTGAGATAAACAAGAAAGAGATAGAAAGCCAGAGCAGCTATAGCAAAGACATAATTATGATAAGACTAATCCTGCTACCAGCCATAGAGGCAGATAGTGACTCTACTGTGATGCTGTTGTATAGTTGCTATGGTCGGAAAACTTTATCAAAATGAAATGTGAATGAGGCAGGAGTCCCATTATAGGAAAGCAAAGATAATTTACTCTGACTCCAGGAAATAAAGCTCATCCAAAAGATCAAAGAATATTATCCTTTACTAAAATATTATCCAAATATAGTTTGCAAATTGAAACATGCATCGAATCATTTGATTAACGAAACAGTAATAAAAAAAAGGAGCACACTATGTCCATAAGTAAATAGACAGGGAAACCTCAATTTTCGTTTCCATAACAGAGTTTAAACCTTGTGGCAAACTTTAAAAATTCTGTAGATGACTTAAAAATTCTTCTACCAGCTCAGATTCATGGTTGTGCTATTAACCATGTTATATTTCTCAGTCTTGACCACAAACTATTTTGAGATACATAAACATGGCTGAAATATGCTACTTCTCAAATTTGACTTTATCTTCTACTCCAGTAACCCTGTCAAAAATGAAGATTACTCTGGTCATTCCGTTTTTGGCAATCCCACATTAACTCCTTTCTACATATGCTAATTAACATTTCTATTAAAAATACTCTGACCTCAATACCCACCCTTTTAGACAGGTCAAAAGTTCTTCAGTTTGCCATTTAAGACTGTCCCTCAAGTTTTTGCAGATAAAAATATTATAGAAAACAATGTTTTTTTTTTTATTCCAGCTGGATGGAAATTCTCTACCATTCTCTTTCCTCTTCTTGCTAAACTGTACCTGCTACTTTTTGCTAATCCCAGGAGGAGTACAAACTTAAATGCCTATTGCACTGGGATGCAATGTAAATAAATGAGTGAAGTAGTCTAGTTATTAGAAACATAGACTCCTGTGCCTTGGTTGCATACTCAGTACATGGTCGCACTGCCTTCTTTATGTAAGAAAGACTTTTCAAAATTTATTTTTCATTTTCCAAACTTTGCTGGAGATACAGGTATAAAGAAATAGTCTCAATTGTGCAAAGTATGATGACAGATGGCAATTGTCCCTTGACCTCAGTGTTAGGAGACTTCAAAAAAAGGTGAACACTGTGGCAAACTGCCCACGGTGGTCATTGTTACTCACCTCCAGCCACTTCCTGCCTACTAGGAATTTAGGCTCAAAGTTGTGATACCCAGTGTTCATAGGAGAGGAAGAAAACCTGTTTTGTGTGAAACGTCCAGATTTTCTAATTTTGCATGAAATCTTTCATTTTTAGAATATATTCCATATTCATATTCTACTATTTTAGACACCTGTTTTTTCTTTGTCTTTGCCAGTGAGCTGGTAGAGTGAGGGCTCTGGGTCACAACAGCCTTCGGAGAGTAGCTCTCACTCTTTTCACCACACTTCCACTGCTCCACGCCCACTACTTCCATTTCTCAAGAACACACTTCCTCCACATGCCCTTCCCTGGATCACTCTACACTTCATCCTCATTATCAAACTACCGTTCTCCGTACTCTTCTCACTAAACTCCACCTGCTACTCTTTATTAAATTATAATCAAATGATGTTTCATTTCTTCAGCCTTTGTATGTACTCACTGTGCTCCACTTGTGAGCCCTCCACCCCTTTCTCTAATTACAGCCAGACCACAAATCTCAAAAACTGAGGACTCTGTCTCCTACCACCTTCACTCCCCCACCAATGACTTAGCAGTGTTATAGATACCCTGCAGGCATTACATATACACTTTAGGCAAATAAACAGTCTATTTGCCTAATCTTGCTAGCAGTTTTTATTGTGCACTTGGTGCACTCCTGGATCAAAATAATAAATCTAAGTCCGGTTTCCACAGTTAAGACACTCTTGAGGAGTCAAGCACTCGCAGCGCAGGCCAGGCAGCAGAGTCTATCTGGGTGATGAAAGAAGAACCATCTGTTGATCTGAATCATCTTGCCAGCTGTCCCAGTGCTGCAACATTCAGTGTTGGGACTTAGTTTCGAGATGTAAGCAGGAGGGGAAAACATATGATACAAGTGCCATCTCTTTCATGTCCTGGGCCTGTGACAGACATCATTAATTGATCACAGCATTTCTTTCTGCTAAGCCTGAATGCAACTTTAGAAGCCTTTTTAACAGCACCCTAGGTGGAACTGGTCTGAGAAATAGAGTTGTGCGTGAGTGGAAAACCCAATCACATGGCTAAGGTATCCATTGATTTTATGGGTCAAAAAGGAGAAAGCATACTACATAAATTCTGCTGCTTCTCAATTTCTCTATATTTTAGAAGCTAGATTACTTAGAATGGGGGATGCCAGGTATCTAAAGCTGAGGAGCTAAGAGCTAAGAAGAAAAAAAATATTTCTACTTTAATGATTATGCCAGATTTACCTTCCCCATTAAACTTTAATTCTGTATGAAAGGTTTACTATGTGATGACGTGGCTTTTGCTGTGCCTTATAAAACATACTGAAATATATAAATGGTAAATCACTTCACAGGGATTGTTAATTTAAATAAATAAATAACTATAGTTATACTTACTTTCAAGGGACTGTTCCATTTCTCAAACATTGAACCAAAGTGATTTGAAACAACTCAGACAGAAAATAACCAGCATCAAGAATTACTATGAAAAGCTAATGATCTTTAACTACAAGCAACCTTATTAGCATTTATTAAAACAAATGTCTCCTCAATACCAGAGAAAAGTGTGGATTGTTTAATTAATCCTTCACTTGTGAGGAACTAAAAATTACTTTTCAGAAACTCTGTGCCCACACATTCCTCATTACACTGCTATTACCATTCTGTGTCTCCTCTGAGGACCCTCCTCTTTCCCAGTCTCAGGCCAGATGGCGTGGATAGAACTAACTTCACACCTCACCACCAAGAGTGGGCAAGTGACCAATCAGTATGCTTCATTTGGTGAATGATTCAGAGAGCCGATCATTGATTCAAGTCAGTCTAATACTACTGAATCCTGAAATTTGGACTGGAACTATTGAAAGTATATTTTAAAAAAAAATGGGCAGGTTGAGCTTCTGGTGGCCATCTAACCACCACGGACACGCTGGCCATGCATGCCACCAACTTGATGGAAGCAGAACTAAGAGATGAGAGGAAAACATTTCTGATGCTATCTTTCAGCAACTGGATCCAGCCATTCCTGGAGGCAGAATTGCTCTACCTTTTCAGATAGGTAAGCCAAAATCCACTTACTTTAATTAAACTATAATTAGAGCTGGGAGTCTGCCACTTGCAAAGAAAAGTGTCATTACTCAAAGCAAATATCTTATTTTGTTTCATTATTAGAGGATAAACTTCTCAGATTTTTCATCAGTTGGTTAGAAAACTTAAATTTCAGTACTGATGGGCTATTACTTCATACACTGGTCTTGTTTCCTTTGTGTCTTTTTTTACTTATAAAATAGGGGTTAAAAATGGCCCACCAAAAAGATATACAGATGATCAATAAGCACATGAAAATATGTTCCACATTACTAGTCAATAGGGAAATGCAAATTGACTCTACTTCACAGCCACTGATATGGGTAAAATCAAAAACATAGACAATAACAAATATTTCTTAAAATGTCAATAAATTTGAAACCTCAAACACTGCTGATGGGAATGTAAAATGGTGCTTTGGAAAATAGCCTGACATTTGCTCAAAAGTTAAACATAAAGTTACCATATGACCCAGCAATTCTACTCCTAGGTATCTAACCCCAGAGGTAAAAATATATTTATAAGTACATGCACAAACTTGTATACAAATATTCCTAGCAGGTTTATTCATAACAGCTAAAATGTGGAAACTACCTAAAAGCCTATTTACTGATGAATAGATAAACACAATGTAGTACATCTATATAATACATGGGTTATATAATTTCTTTTTTTGTGTGATCATTATCTAATTTATTTATTTATTTTTTTAAATTTTATTTTTTGTTCAATTACATTTATTTGCATCCTCTTCCCTCCCCTCCTCCCTTCCCCTCCAGCCCCACCTCCACTCTAGCCTCCCTCCTCCCCCTTAGTTCTGTCCATGTGTCCTCTACAGTGATTCCTGAAAACCTTTCTCCCCATTGTCCCCACCCCCTCTCCCCTGTCTACTGTTAGATTGTCCTTACTTTCAATGTCTCTGGTTATGTTTTGCTTGCTTTCTACTTTTGTTGGTTATGTTCCGGTTAAAGGTGAGATCGTATGGTATTTGTCCCTCACCGCCTGGCTTACTTCACTTAGCATAATGCTCTCCAGTTCCATCCATGCTGTTGCAAAGGGTATATGCTCCTTCTTCCTCTCTGCTGCATAGAATTCCATTGTGTAAATGTACCATAGTTTCTTGATCCATTCATTTGTAGATGAGCACTTAGGTTGTTTCCAGCACTTAGCTATTGTGAATTGTGCTGCTATGAACATAGGAGTGCAAAGGTTCTTTTGAATTGGTTTTTCAGGATTCTTAGGGTATAATCCCAGCAGTGGAATTGCTGGGTCGAAAGGCAGTTCCATTTTCATTTTTCAGAGGAACTTCCATACTGTTTTCCACAGTGGCTGCACCAGTCTGCATTCCCACCAACAGTGCAGTAGGGTTCCCTTTTCTCCACATCCCCTCCAACAGTTATCTGTTGCTTTGTTGATGATGGCCATTCTGACTGGTGTGAGGTGGTATCTCATTGTGGTTTTAATTTGCATCTCTCTGATGGCTAATGATGTTGAGCATCTTTTCA